>JAHZMT010001281.1:0-19850 GCA_027743785.1 Sinhomidia bicolor
GAAAAACCGAAAAAATGACCTGTCTCGCTCTGCTCTTTCTTCCTCTGTGAGCTCATGTTCAGTACATGTAGAAATGCTGGTGAGAAGTTCCTTAAATGTTGGAGATGTTCCAGGCATGGGATTACTTCTGGAAATGTGTTTTGCGATGTATCTGCTGATAAGATCAAGTCGCTCTTGGGAAACGGCAGGGCATTTAGCCTTGATCAGTTTGAAAGAGTAACCAGCAAACAGTTTGAGTTCTCCAGTTGTCAAGTTAAGCGGCGGTAGAAATTGAGGAATGTGGGGTGAGTAAATGTTATCGAGAGGTTCCAGATTAGCTTCATCTGTAATTGCTAATAATATTTAATTACCATTCTCAAAATATTTAGAAACTTTTATTCAAAATTGATACGAGAAATAATTACCCAATTCGGTGTTTTTAAGATATACCGAAAAGACTGAAACGACGTGGATCAGTAAAAAAGAAAATGTAACGAGAAACTTCATATTTCTATGATGTTAAAAATGAGTCTGAAAATATTCTAATTTTTTCAGATAAAGACAGAGAAAATCTCTAAAGTGGCTATGCTGCTGCTGTCAAGTTTTGGAATGAAATTAATATCTTAACGTATCCCAATAATATACGATCAACTCTAATAAACCGAATTAAAAGTATGATTCATCAATTGCCTGATAGAAATTCTTAACTAAGACGCATTTAATTTAATCGGTGAATTCTCAATAAACGACGCTATTATGTTTTCCAGCGAATTCCGCTATAAACCGATTAATGGTTCATTGATTATGAAAGCGAAGTTCTAAGAACAATAGAACATTATATAGGTAATAATCCTATGCATTTTTGTTTGCCATTTACCATTGTGTTAACAATAAAAACGCAAACGTATCTATGCACTTTGGTGTTTACTGACTACTGACTGATACGATATAGGATACGATACACATATGTGGCATATATTCATGTATTCTATAGTAATAATAGCGTTTTCACGTAATAATTTGGAATAGAGATTCTTTTTTTATGAAATATTGTTGCACGTATGAGGAGTATGTATCTAATATTCTGTTGCGTCTATTTCAATTTTTAAACATGCATATAATAATCTGATGAATGAAAGTAAAAATAAAGAAAAATGTTTGCGTTTGAATCTTTTTTGGTTAACGTTAACTCAAAAACCAACCCCATTTAATTACTTTAGAATGCTTGTGTAGAAAGGATGGGATAGAAAAGTTATAATGCATTGCAGTCAAATTTTATAAAAGGCAAATATTTGTCATGTAATAATAACATGCTCCTATTTTAATGAAGGTTCTGTAATCTGAGACAAACATAACTATGTAGTTATAATTGCACTCGATTACCAAACTGAAAGTTTAAAACTATATTTATAACATTTACATTTTGTTAGTAAAATAATAAAAGTGAGCTTTTGTCAACAGACAGGTTCGGACAGACAATATTACCTTGTAATTCAAATGCTTGATAAATCGCATGACTATTTTTGTACGCACGCACCCATCACGATTTACGACAAGATATTTGACAAGTGTAGCAAGGAACTCGCTAGCAATATAAATCATGGCGCATGCATACGTATTTAAAAATCAATGTTAATTTGAATGCCAAAAAGCATGCAAGTAAATCATTTTGCTTTGAACTCACAAAATTCATGTATGCTTATTGTGGTAAAAGGTTCCAGTGGTTTCCTAAAATTGACTGGGCTAGTTTATTGTGCTGTCCTGTACATTTGAAAAAATAATTAACGTCCACCACGTTGCTTCGATTCATGTTTCGGTGTAGAAATGAAATTTCTTGATGAAAAAATATCTTCATCCTTTTCTTTTTCGCGAATCTCAGTGGAATTGCTTTGAACGTACGATGGAGATTCGCTGCATTTTATTTTAATTGTTTCATATATCATATATCTAAATAATAACTTATTTTTGTATTTTGTAGACAAGTTTTTACATGACAAAAACATCCAGACGAGGATTTAATCTATTAAATCTAGCAATAATAAGATAGCGGTATTTCTGTTCCATCGTTTCATATGATTTATCAAAAGTTCAAATATTACCAAATCACACTAGTCACAGTTAGTAAAAGGAAAGACATGATCTAATCTGAACTGAGCCACAAATCAAAGTTTTCTGTCTTTCAGTAAAAGTAGCAGAGCATGTAATGTATAAATGAGCATTAATAATTTAATACATTCTGGATGAATGTCTATGTTCAAACAGGCCAATAGGAAACAGCTCGATAATAATCAATAATAAAAATTTAAACTATATAACATGTTTATGATGTGTTTATGAATCTTTGCCGTTTTATAACTTGATTGACTACTATCGATGAAGACAAAAGTAGGAAATAGCAAATTCACAAACCATGCATGAGTAATAGTAATGGATAATGAAGTGAGTGTATGCAATGCCTACATATATACAAACATAAGTATGTGTATATCATAAGTTATCACCAAAATCCTGGATGAAATTGATATTTGTTCTTACTGATTATGAATTAACGAGAGCGAAGTTAATGAAAGCATATAATAAAGCAAGGTTAAACGCAGTTGTTTTCTAAAAAAGATTATCCAGTTGAAAGAAAATACATCCTTTAGGTAATTATAAATGCTACCCATTCGATTCTCCATTCCTGTTAATAATACCCTCTTAGTTGGAAAAATGTGGTAATCAAAATCATGTAAGTAAGGAATCGTCAATGTCTTCATTTGATATCATTGCCAAGTGCATCCCTTAGTCCAGCAAAAACTACATTGCTATTGCTGAGTGCTGCCTAATAGCCTAATGCGCTTGTAGTATGTATTCACTTGTTTTTTAATCTGAAAACGATCACACGCGTGACGCTCTCACTCTCCGGTCTCAATCTCGTATCATCGTATAATAACTTATATGTAATATCATCAAGCGCAAGAAAATAGAATCTCCGCCTAGTAGTATATGTTTGATTTTCAGTATGATATTCATCAATACAATTTTTCCTTCCTTACACAGCTTCTAAACACATGCTAAAAACTTCTCACTAAGAGCTTGTTTTGTACCAATCCAGTTTATTTTGCTGGACATTATTTTTAGACCATTGCAAGTTTGAACTGTATGTACTGCTTGTGGACTTTTATCTCTACTGATCTGTCAGTCAGAGTATCAGAAATACATGTAGAAACGTCAATTTCATTATATACTACAGATACCTGCTGCAAAATCCCAATTAATTCAATGCAGTTGAAGTCGATCCAGCAGATATTCATGGTCGTCATTTTCTAGTCTTCATTACTTCAAGGCAAGCAGTCTAGTAAGTACTACGAGTACGCTACTTGTTAGTTGTACCCAGCGATCGGATCTCCTTTGGTTGTATACAAAACTTCGTTTCATTTTTTCTTAATCCCTAATTTTGCGTCTTGAAAATCATCAACCGATTTTCTTTAACTTGGAAATTTTCGCTAAAATAGTGCCAATCATTTAATTTCCATTCATTTTAAGAAATAGCTTCAGAGCTGGCGCTAACTATGAGTAAGGCTATTCTTGTTTACGGTGGAAAGGGAGCCTTGGGTTCCCATTTAGTGCAGTTTTTTAAAACAAAGGGTTTTCACGTAGGAAGCATTGACTTTGTGGCAAATGACAGTGCAGACTATAACATTTTGCTGCAAAACAACCTTAATTTGGAAGAACAGGTAAAGGTTTAATTTATGAAAAAATGTAATTTTATATTAAAACTTATTTCTGTGACTGATTTTGTAATTTGTAATCGATTCGTAGGGTGAATGTGTAAAAAATGGTGTTCCCGAGGGTTTAAAGCTAGACGCAATTTTCTGTGTCGCTGGAGGATGGGCAGGTAGTTAATTATGATGATAGTTTTTGCTCTCTCTCTATTACAATAAAGTAGCAAAAGCCCAGTAGTTTTAAAATGGTTACCCAATCGCAATGGTTTTGAAAACATAATTAGGTGGGAGTGCTTCTTCGAAAGACTTTCTTAAAAACTCAAATCTAATGATGCAGCAAAGTTTGTGGACGTCCCTTATTGCTAGCAATTTGGCTGCCAAATTTCTGAAAGAAGAGGGGACCCTGGTTTTGACGGGAGCTCAACCTGCGTTAAAGGCTACACCTGGAATGATTGGATATGGCGTTGCAAAAGTATAAACATGCAGTGAAAAGACAAGACAGTTAGTAGTTGGTAAAGAGACATGGTTTTTAACTATAATTTACGTTTTGCTATTATGTAGGCAGCAGTACATCAGTTGACAAAGTCAGTAGGAAGCGAGAAGGGAGGTTTACCTAAAGGTGGCAAAGCCCTAGCAATTTTACCCGTGACATTAGATACTCCAATGAATAGAAAGTTTATGACACCTGATGATTCATGGACACCTTTGGACGATGTGGCAAAGTAAGCTCTTTGGGTGAATTATTTTATCAAAGTGATTTTCATTAATGAAAAAATATGAATAAAATAAATATATTCTTTTTAGCATTTTGCATACATGGGTAACTAGCCCTGGATCGCCACCGAGTGGAAGTCTTGTTCAGCTTATTACCAAGGATGGGAAAACTGAAACAATCTTAGGATAAATATTTTTCAAATCGGATTTTTGTAAACTCCAACAAAAACTTTGAAACATATTTTACAACTCATTGTCAGTTTTGTAAAAAACTGTTGTTTTGAATAAATATTTTGAATAATTAATTTGCTTGTGTACGTATTATTGTATGAACAAAGCTGAAACAACCGTTTTAGGACCACAGTGTAGTTTACAAAATAACAATAACCAATTTGTCAATAAATTCGATGGCATTTCAATTTTCACATTTTAATTCAGTAAAAAAATCAGTGAAACAGTAGCAATTTAGTACGCGTAGTAAAACATATTTACACTTTGAATAAAGATAAAACATTTTATAAATAAATTAAGTGTTGAGAAGATAAATAGTTAATAATAATTATTATTAATATATTAAAACATTGAGTACATAATTGCTTATGATTACGGGATAGGAATCTATTCATTTATTTTTGCAGTTTGCATGATGATAAGTTTCGTCTTAAAAACGGCAAGTGTGTAATACAAGAAAGTAGTCTTATTATAAAGTTGTATAAATGCCTATTATAATTTAAGGTCTTCCTTGAGGAATGACAAAAGACAAATCATCCCCCGTTTCACCCCACGCAACTCTATTCGTTTGAAATACTACGTTCCACGCAATCAATGCAATGGCCCACACAAAGGCTCCTAGACCTGATCGTATCACATCTGAAAGAATTAATATTGTTTGTTTAAAAATATAAAGTACTTGAAATTATCTTTTATGATGATATTTTAAAGTATAGTGTATTTACAAAAACAAAAATGAAGACAATACTGGGTCAAATGGTGAAGTGTTGAAAGTTTGCAGTTACATTTGAACTTTTTGATAGCATAATTTCGTGAACGGCCACACATACCATAGAAGTATCTTCGGCATAAAAATAACTTTCTATCGTTCTTTTGCTTAGAGAGGTTCATGATTCAGTCAAATTTGCTTTTCACAAACCCTTCATAAATTTATTTAGCAAATTTTTGCTACGAATACAACAAATTAAATACAAGTATTTATTTCAAACACACTGTCCAGAGAGGTTTATTATAAATTTTGCTTTGAAAACTTGGAAAAAGTACAACACATTATGTTTAGTTTGAAGCAAATTTGTTTATTTGCACTTCAACAGTGAATTAAATTGTGGAATAATTTTGTACAACTAAGGAAATCTGGATAAGTGACTCACTGGATATAGAATATTAGAATCATCTGTTGAAGTCAAGAGTGAAGGAGGTTCTCTGTTTTCTGTCAGTTCCTCTATCATATCCAAGCTTTACAGAACACACACAGCATTTGCCAACAAGCTTGCTGAGACATCAAATGTTTTGGCTAGCTGGTGGTGGCAAAGAAATCCATATAGGGCATTACTTGAGGATTTAAATGAAATAATGTCGACACATATCACATATGCAGTGAAATGAAAGGAACGGGAAACGAAACACGTGTTTCCGTTACTCTGCCGTTGTGAACAGTGAACAGAGGAGAAAAATATATCCTGTGCTTCAAAGAACACAGAAAACTAGATTTTGAGTGTTTTCATCAAGTTTATTTCCGGTGGGTATGTGGGTAAGGGAAGAAAATGACTATATACGACAAGATAGTTTGCACTTTGCACAAAGTTGAGCGAATTTATAATTATGTGTGGACCTATATTGTGCAATTTTTCAGATTCCAAATGTCAAACTTAATGGAAGACGGCGATGAGCTTCTGGGATCTGGAACAGAGGAAGCAATTTACAAGCAGGCATATAAAGAGGGCTTCGACGAGGGGTCACAAGAAGGCAGTAAGGAAGGCTGGAGCGCTGGTTTGCAAACAGGAGCTGATATTGGTTTTGAGCTTGGAAAATATAAAGGTTTTGCATTGGCAGTTCGAGAGCATCTTCAAAATTTAAACACGGGGCAAGATGATACAACTAGTACTGCAGGAGGAGAAAATCAGCACGCAAAGTCTCTAAAGCTATGCGAGAAAGTTATAAAACTTGTAGATCAGTTTAACTGGGAGAATGTGACCAGTGTTCACGACGCCTCCTCACAAGTTCGTACACAGTATAATCTTCTTAGAAGCCAGTTAGGTGTAGTTGAAATTCAGCAATCTGAGGATATTCCCGGACAGAAATTCTCCTTTTGATATCTGGGAAGGAATGGATGATTTAGCAAACAAATTTGACCAAATGGTGTTGCCACCTTTTGGTGAAACTCAAAATAAAATGAAATCGACTTTATTGACCAATACGTTAAGTAAATTAGCAACGTTTGTAGCACCTGCACTGACATTTTTGAACTGCCATTTTACCGACTACTACTTAAAATCATACTGGACTACTTTAATTCCCGAGCGTTTAAGATTAGACTTGGAATCAAAATCTCTCGAGCAAGTGAAAAATTGCATGACTGATCTTACGACCGGTAGTTGGATCAACTATCCTGAAGCTGCTAATGCAGCAGAAAATTTACACTTCAACAATGTGTCCACACTGAATGAGCTAATTGTTGCTGTCGGGAGACTTAAACTTCAGGAGCTAAATGCTTGTACATCATATAGTAACGTCGAACATTACCGTAACGCTTTAAAAGAAAAATGTGCTAACCTGCTAGTAAATTTGGAATTTGATAGATTTATGTCGTCGAAAAAAATGCACGAGGTGCTAAAATTTAGTGAATTTATAGCTTGCACATGCTCTGGAGTCAATTTAAGTGCAAAGAATGCAACACTGGATGTTGAAAGCAGTCTCTTTTCACAAGCGAAAGTTAGTGATATTGTAGATGTTGGCAGTGGAAAAGGCTATCTAAGTTCATTCCTAGCATTGTATTACGACCTCAAAGTACTTGCAATTGATGCATCCGCCACGAATACAGAGGGTTGCGACAAGCGAACTGCTAAACTCGATAAGACATGGCCACAACTGGTCAGAAGAGCTAAAGAACGTCAGACAAATGGAACATGTACAAATTTTGGAAAACACTGGAGAAAGAAAATTGCAAAGCTGGGAATATCAGAAGAAGAATATTGGTTGTCTTTAAAGAGGGACGCGCAAAACTCTGGCGAGAACAATTTAAAATCCGTTACCGAATTGATTACTACAAAAACTGACTTGCAGGCCTTGGTAGATAAAAATCTTGGTGAGGATGGTGTGGGTAAAAGAAAGTATGGTATAGTGGGACTACACACTTGTGGAAACCTGGGTGCAAACATTTTGAAATTATTTCTTCACAATGAAAACGCTCATTTTATATGCGTTGTGCCTTGCTGTTATAATCTTGTTCAAGAAGACGAGACTCTTTACCCAGAAAACGTATTTTATGGATCAAAGTTTCTCACCGAAGCTGGTACGCCAAATAAATCTGCACCATGGCCTGACGGAAGCATTGGCTTTCCTTTAAGTAGGACTCTTAAAAACTTTAATAATGGAATTCCATTTGTTGTGGGACGAAATGCCAGAATGCTCTCGGCTTACTCGCTTCCAAGAATGATTCAAAGTGAAACGGTACATTTTCCTAATTAGGTATTTATGTATGTTTGCTTCTTCATATGTAAGTATTTTAAAACAAAGTTTAAATGACCTTTAGGGTTTGGAATTGCCCCCTGCTCTTAATTACAGAGCCATGCTGCAAGTTGTATTAAAGGAGCATGGCTTGGTATCTTGTAACGAAGAAAACAGTGACATTCGAGTTGGAAGAATGACCAAAAAGTGTGAGTCATTTGAAGAGTATGTTAGCTTTGCAGCCAAAAAGTTGGGAATCAGTACAGATACACTGGTAGGGTTAATTTTGTTACATACTCACCCATTTAAAATTACCAACCGTTTGACTTTTGATTTTTGATAAAACTGATTTGATTACAATTTCAGAGTAAGGATAAAATTGAACAAGTGCAGTTAATGTATCAGTCCACAGACAGTTTAGAAAAGTTCCACAAGTACTATTTACTGCGAGCCATGTACGCAGCAGTTGTTGAAGATTTAATTCTTCTTGACAGAATTGCATATCTTCTGGAGCAAGTAAGTCATTAGTACTAACAATAAATCGTTATCTACTATACTACCAATGTAAGAATATTGATGTTTTATTTTTTTTTTCATTTTAGGACTCTGTTGAAAGTGCAAACTTGGTGCAATTATTTGATCCAGCCCTGTCTCCAAGATCTCATGCTATTGTTGCATTGAAAAAACCCAAGTGATTTAAAAGCCGTTGTATTCCAACAAAATGTTTGCCCTGTGTGATAAAATATTTATATCAGCATTGTTAGTGGGGCATGACGGTACAATTTGTGCCCTTTATGCATTCTCCATGAAATTTTATGTCGGTTAGACAGTGTGACTCATTGATTATGCACAAAATTGTTCCATCAATAAATACAAATATTTTATTATTACTTTGAATAAATACAACCACGTGTCATTTCGCCTTCCTTCGTAAAGAATGAACTTTTAAAAGGTCTTGACAGATGCTCAAACAAGTTTTTCTGTGTATACAAGAAAATTGTCTTATAGCCCATACTTTTTGGCCATTTTCCTTCTTCACATGTATTCAATAAATGTTGGAAAGCAGCATTCAGGCAAATAATAAGTTTTTAACATAACAAACCATTCATAACAATAGGGCTATCACCACTAGCTGGAAGACTGGTCATGAAATTGTTTGCCTTTATATAACAGCAACACCGCAACGGACTTTGAATGTGTTATTGACATACATACATACATAATGTCTGTTTGCACAAGAAAACTTCGTTTGCAAAATGCGTTAGTATTGATGACGAAACAAAAAAATGAATTACTAGAGTTCCAGCAGTGCCAATTCAAAATTGTCCATTCTTTGCACATTATAATAATCGCAATAACATGTGCTTTTCTATTGGTATATGTATTTGGTAAGCACTCTTTATCACACATAGGAATCTCATTAAAAGTTAGCAACAGTATTTTTAATCTTTCTTAAGTAGCTCCACACTCAAGGAGCCTTGCTTGTTGTCGAACAAAAAGCCGGGAGGTGTTCTTTTCGTATGAAATTGCAATATTCACCGTACGTTCAAACTAGTTGAATGAAATTGGAACTTGAAATAAGGTGTACCAGTGGTTTAAGAACATTTTTTCATGTGCATAAATATTTCTGTTTAGCCGTGAAATGTGAAGAGTAGAGAAAGTACATTAAATGTTTCATGTCTCCAGCAGTGGGTTATTCTACTGTGTTTGTACAGCACACAATTATATAATGTGCGGTGGTGTGCAGACATTGTGGACATTCATATTCATAATATTTATTTCATAGTATTCTGCTGTCCTTCTATTCTTCTCGTCTGGAGCCGTATTTTTTTTCTCTTGCTCATCAACAGGAATTAACGACATGCAGTTGTTCTTTTCTTCAGTTCTCGACTTGGCATTTTTAAGTATTTCCCAAATAAATTATTTTGCTGAAAAAAGGAATATCAAAGTTTCAGCTGAATTTTTTTGCTTGGAAAGGAAAGTTTGTTAAATTAAATTGTTACGTGAATGCAATAATTTAATTTGAGAAAAAAACCCACGTGCATACTTTGGCTTATGGCATGTCAAATTTCTCCCGTTGTTTCTTTTTGAATTTTAGTGAAGCTTTATGGAGTGAAAATGTAATCAATGTGAGTACAGTATTTTTCGCCGAGTTAATAATATACGGTTTTCTTATACTCAACAAAAATCATCTAAAATTTATAGAACAATTCTGTGGTATTACGGAATATACCTAACTCGGAGTCGGAGTATCCGACAAACACCTCCACAATCGTTAGTTGTTTACGATTTTACGTAAAAGGTACAGTTTCTGGCAACAAAAACACCCTTCGAGTCCACCAAGTTGTTATTACGTTGGGGAATTCAATACTATTAAGTACTATGTAACGTCAACATCCATGATTACCTGTTATACACACAGATGAATGGAATATAACTGTTTTTCGTCATTAGTCAACATTTTGCATGAAAACATGAATTTAAGTGTAATATGTTATCACGTCTCCAGTCATTAGCAAGGACTTTTGTATCAACTTTGGTAAGTTTTGTAGCGCTAAATTAAAGTTTGTCGGTTGTATGTTTCCTACTTTGAAAACTAATTATTTTCTAATCATGGTCTAAAATTCTAAATTAACCATTAATTAATAATACTAATTACAGTAAGAGTTGCATAAATTGGACGTGAGTATCGATATTGTGTTGCCGATAAAACTACGTACCTAGTAAACTGCCCAATAGATAGCGTGCAAATTTCTACAAACAAGAGCTTCTAAAACTAAACTGTGATCTGTGAGATACAAAGAAATTAATATTTTTATTAACTGTTACGAAAAACATTATTGCTTGCAAAGAAGCTAAACTAACTATAATAGATGGTTCAAACTACAACACGGAACAAAAAATAATTTATTATTGATAAACTGATAAAGATAAACTTGAGGTATCTATATAAATTTTATACCTTTATTTTATATTTCTTACGAACATCCAATTAATGGCATAGGTTTACTAACAATAACAGCACTAGCATCAGTATAAAATTACGCTGCAATTTTACTTATTTTTCAACTTAAACTCCATAACCTATTAGAACTTTTAGAACGTAAAGTGCATGGCTAAACTAACTGAACATTGAACCCAATTTTGTAAAAAACATACATTACCTGTGGATGTGTACAAGTTACATAAGTTTCTGCTGAAGGGATGCGTGGCTTGGGTTCGGTTGGTTGTAGTAGTAAGTAAGGTTGTTCAGACAATGTTAGTTTTCATGTACCTTTTGTTTGCCTTTGTTTCTCAGCACCACCGCAAGTATTACATTACTTTATATGCGTTTTCGTGCTTATGTGGCCACTGGTCAGACACCTGTTAAATTCATAATGACTAAAGAAAACAATAAGAAAAATGAAAAAAATGCATTATTAGGTAAGTAGATTGAAGTCTTGTTGAAGACAAGTGGCATTATCCTTGCTATGCAGGATACTCTGCGGTTCATTCATGTTTGGTTGTGTAATTTTAGGTAATGCGTGCTTTGTAAGCTAAGTATGTTGTGCAACATACATTGTAATTGTAAGCATTCCATATCAAAATGAAGAAAAGATATTTATCTGGCATATATTTTTGTTAGTGTTATGCAGTTAAGTTATATTTGTGTGATAACCGTAAACAGCGTGTAAGCGTCTCTGGATATTTCTTTTGTGAAAGGCCATGCTTTAATTTTTCATAAATTTTAGCTTAAAATTTGCAAAAATTTATAGTGGTCAAAGATTAACAAGAAGCAGTGTATATGTATAGTTGAAGTATTCAAGCGAGAACAGGGCAATATGGAAAAGTAAAATTATACAAATTTATGTGACAAAATCTGAATGTTTTCCAACTTTCTGTTTGAGTAAATCAATCTAGTATATCTTCGAAAGTAAGTATATCGAGTATCTACTGAATTACCTGGTAAAAGGCAAAAAATGAATATTATTATTATTATGCCGACATGTGCTTATTTTTGTAGCAAACATTAAAGGAAATTGAGTAAAATTATTTATGTTGTTGTGAGAAGCCACAGAAGATTGTCATTTTTATTACTAACAAGCTGCCATTTCAACTTTTCCCGTGTAGCCTTACTTCTTAAAAAACAGTATTTCGGAACAGTGTTAGCTGTTGGTAGATTTATTGCAAACGATTCTGACCTGCTCTAACTATAGCTGAGTCGCATACAAAGCACAGGAGAAAATGTAAGAACCATTTACTTATACCTTTTTCACAATGTTAACATTTATTCAAGCAATTATTATTTGGCTCTTCTTAAAATGGGAACCCTTTTCTATTAAAAATATATAAATTGTGCATCATACTTATTGAACACCTGGTTCCGTATAATGATGCCCTCACGATATTTTGAAATAACGAACATTTTATATATCAAAACTTTTATTTTATGTTTTCCTTATTATTATATTGTTTACCAGGTTTTCCTACGTAATAATGGCAATTTGGATTATAGCCATCATTTACTTTTTTAATATTATCCGAAGGATGTGTCTTGACCTGCTAGTTAGACCGGCGTAGATATTCCAAATGGCTACCACCTACTTCCTGCTTATGGGTGGAGGTGCAGTGGCAGAAAAGGACTACAATTCGTGACAAAATGTACAAAGACTGACTTCACAATTACAATTTAAAGCACAAGTTTTCACAACCGTTCTTGTGTGTGTATGCACTATATCCACCAAAAATATTTATAAAGACCAAGATGGATAGCTCAATAAAATACTCTGGAATATATTTTGTGTACCCTTTCTTCATTCGTATATGTACCTACTGACATTTATTACCGTTTTGTAATTTCCTTCCAATAATATTAATTCAGCACGCAAAATAAGAATTATGTTCTTTCTTTTATTCAAAGCATCAGTAAAAAATTATTTTGTACGTGTATTGATGTATGTAGATATATTTGTTATTGTAACTTGGTTTTGTATATTATGACTTTATCAAAAAAATATGTCACTTCTTTCAAGTTAGTACGCACGCACACGCTCCCACCTCGACATGTATTCTTTCAATGATACAAAATAAAAATATTTCTTGTAGACCTTTAATACTCAACTAGTGATATTTGTACATGAAATAGTTGTGATTATTTGTTCAATAAACTTAATTTTGTTTTAGTGCTTCCCTATACAACTGATTTTGTATTAAGTACACTAAATTGTGGGCATATTATATTTGTTTTGCAAAAGATTTTTTAAAACGGCAATAAAAATGTCTATGATTTACAAAACAGAAAAAGTAGCATAATATATGCACTACTAAAAGGAATCCACGCTTACATAGACTCTTTATCGTGACCTTCACAATTATTCTTATGTTGAACAAAGTTTTATTTGAATATTTACACATTGTCCTGTTAAAGTTTCCATTAACTTACTTTAATACTTCACCCTATGCATTCACATTTCGTATGCATGTACATACTTGTTCTATCTATGGGTTATAATAATGAGAAATCCTACTTTTATCGCAAGAGGTGAGTTTAGTTGATGATGTGAAATGAACGTACAACTACTAGCCTTGATCTCTGATTAAAATGAACTCTGCTGTAAACAATAAACAAAATTTAACTTTTAAAAATACGTTTTATATTGTCGACCTCGCAGAAATGAAACATGACATTATAAATTGATTTAAAGCCTCAATTTTTTAAAAGTTCCAGTCTATCTAGTCTAACAGAGCTTTAATGATTGCTTGAATTCCTTGAGATGTTCTAGTCAGGCTTGGCGTGCATTTCAAATCATTGCCAGTTGCCATTTTGTATAGGTACCTATATATACATCTATGGGTAAATAAGCTGCTCTTTAGCTTCTCTCCTTTGATTTGCTTGTTGTGTTGATGATGAGTCCTCAGCCAATCAAGTTTTATTTAAAGAAATCAAAAAAATGATATATATTTTATTTTGTTGTCTCTTGTTGAAGGGTAAAAATATGCAATGCAAGCAACTAGGTACCTGAATTTAAAATTATTATTACGTAAAGCAACTACCTATTTTACTATTGCTTACATACGCATATTATTTTAATATTATTCGATTCATACAGTTTGATTTTTTTCTGTGGAATAACGGATTTTTTTGCAAAAGCAAACACACTACTGATAATGATTAAATTATTTACCTCTACACATCATCATTCTGAGACACGTAAGTTATATATTTTGTGTTCAGAGACATGAAAATAGAAAATATGTTTTGTTTTATGTACATATGTCTCATGGTGATCTCACGTCATTTTTACAAATCATTATCTTTCACTAATCAGTGATCGGTGTACAAGAAATGGCACAAAATGGATAACAGTTATCACATTTTCCAAAAATGTCAGACTTTATACTATAAAGATAACAGATTGCTTGTCTTCATAATTTCTGACTATTGTAGATTACGTGCATGGTCAATAAATGGAAAAAATGATGTGACTATATTTACTATACCTACTCCTCCGAATAATGTTGGAGTTTGTTTTAAGGTTTACGCGGCAGATTTTATTTTTTAACTTAAGCACAAAATCAAGCAAATAAATGTCGATTACTCAAAGTACGAGGGTATTTTTAAAAAATGCTTGTCCGATTTTGTTGATGAAATGGATATGGAATTATTTTAGTAAAGTTATTTATAGAGAATTTGGCAAAAGGTTGGTTAGAAAACTAGAAATACTAAAGAGATGAATTTACAACCAAAGCAAACAAATCTAACTATATTTTTGTTTTCCAAGTTTTTGCACTGCCATTTTAAATAATGGGCTACATTAAATAATACAGTAGAAATCGCATGTACTCAAAGTATTCCAATAATACAAGACAACACCTACGTAAGCAATAAAAAGACAATTCATTGTATTTTGCGAAAATAAATTTACACAGGAATTATTTTACTACGGATATTATGCTTCAATGCCTTTTTGCCAATTTACGCCATTTCTTTGAAGTTGAAAATTTGTCAAACAAAAATGAAAGTCAAATTCACAAACAATGAGTTAAACCCAGGTTAAACCCAGGTTAAACCACTTTAAATGAGTATGTTATCGGTTATTTCTCTACAAACTTTAAAATTTGTATTTAATCCAATTGTTTTGTGGGCAAATTGGTAAAATATTTTCTCCAGTAATTGTATACCTAAATATATCATATTACGTTAACGTACTATGGACCAATGGACTAATGTATCAGTGACTGTGACAAAACTCTGTGAGCAAATAACAAGATACCTAGTCATAAAAGTTAGATAAATGGAAACTTTATGAATATCACAATAAGCGCAAATCGTTATCTTCCCATTGACATTGGGGTGAAGCTTTATTAGTACATGGAGAATATTGTTGATTTATATGCTGGAAATGTATATTGTGATCTTTTACATACCTACATCAGTTTATTATGTACTATGACTGATCAGTCGAAAAAAGGAAATGTTCCGCATTTTTGTGGACAAACTAATAAAATCATCAGAATAAGTATGTAGAGTACATATGCTGTTACGAGTTACGGCGTTGTGTCATATTTTTGATGTGACTCATCTCTAAAATACGGCAAAAGAGAAAGTAAAGGGCGGCATTTAAAAAATCCTACGTAATGTAACAAACAGTTATAAGTTATGAGTAATTACTCAAATAGTAGTAGTGTGCTAAAATTTCAACGTTTAAATTCATTCTAAAGTAAAAATATTACTTTTTTATGAAAAACTTAACATCATGATAAAGTAATTCCGGTTCCTCTTAAGTTTACAATAAAAATGTATTTTGCTTAAAACAAAACAGAGTAAAGTCAATGTTCAATGTTCATATGTATTCATTTACTTTTCTTTCTAGTTTACCGAGGCTTATAGAATATTACGTCGTATGACAAATGACAAGTGGACAGGTGGTGGCAAATGATCATGAATCTAGCATGACATGATATATCTTTTTGCATTCTGTTGTCATTAGTAGACTGTCATATGCCACCCACCCACCCATTGTCAGTTGTTAACACAAGACAGAACAAAAAGAACAGGCACAGTTGGTGAAAGAAATTTTTTTATATGGTATATTGCATATGAACACTATTACAGGCAATAAAACAGGCCCCAAGTACATAATGCTTCTTTACAACTTGTCATAAAAACGAGCAAGTTTTTTGTACGAATTAACCATAAAACAATGGACATACATATTATTGAAATGAAACAAAGCCAGGCAGTTTTCTATATATATATATATATTATATTTCTATATATACACATGTATCTAGCCTAGCCAGACATATCGTGCAAGTTTGCAATACACAATTTTTCTTTGTAAATATTGTTTTGTCTGTGCCAATATATTTCTATTAACTGGACACAAGAAAGGAAATGGACGAGATTCCCCACCCCATCCACATACATAAAAAAATATCCTTCTTCGAGCTGTGTGCGATAAATATATGACGTAAAGTTTTCCTTGAAAGTATATTATAGTCGTAATTATCATCATTTTAGTAACTTGTATAAATCCTTTAGGCTGAAATCTGGGTTACATTGTAACATGGAACAGTTGTCCAGACTTGTATAGCTGTAGACGGCAGTATAGTGACGTTAAATATGATGTACAAGTGTGATACCTTTCTGTTGCTGAAGTCAGTTGATAATAGGAGCGTGATCTCGGTCCATCCATCGTTGCCTGTCAGCACTCCGGATTCATTGTAGTTATTACCGTTTTCTCCAAGACATTTTTTCTATACAGTTCTATATAAAGTATTATGAGCACAACCAACTCTTTCAACGCAAACCAAAATTATAATATGCAAGTTTGGCCTGGTGTTACTTTTTTTTTTACAGAAATGCCACCATTAAACAGTGCTGATCTTTTCTAAAATAGAAGGCCACAAATTTTCCCCGTTGTTGTACTGCAGGAAGGCCTTTTGCATGCTGGATGAAATGTTTCATGCAAGTCAAAATACACCTCAAGAGGAAAGTTCTAAAAATGTCAAAACTTTCCCCACTGACTATTACGCAATTACATTTTATATTATGCTCTTGGGTTTCTTAAAAAATACGCCAAAGTGTTCTTGTATCATTTTAGATGATCATGGCGTCTAGACTATTTTGCTTCTCTTGTCATACATAACAGTCTACTGTCTGTTTGAAATGAGCAACGAGGATATTGCATTAGCGCTTATTGCTGTACGTAAGGTTCTAGCCTATTTAACCGACCCGNTGCTTCTCTTGTCATACATAACAGTCTACTGTCTGTTTGAAATGAGCAACGAGGATATTGCATTAGCGCTTATTGCTGTATGTAAGGTTCTAGCCTATTTAACCGACCCGAGTCCAAAAAAATTATTTTGCCGGCCATGAAATGCTGGGGCAAATAAATAGCTTTAAATGACGTATTCTTTTTTTAATTTAATTTTACAAAATACCCTCATTAAAACTTGAATTGAATCTCCACTTACACAAATGAGTCGCATTGCTACTATTATTCAGTATAAGTATGATGACACGTATCCTTTGAGAAATTGCTGTACGTAAGGTTCTAGCCTATTTAACCGACCCGAGTCCTAAAATTTATTTTGCCGGTCATGAAATGCTGGGGCAAATAAATAGCTTTAAATGACGTATTCTTCTTTTAATTTAATTTTACAACATACCCTCATTAAAACTTGAATTGAATCTCCACTTACACAAATGAGTCGCATTGCTACTATTATTCAGTATAAGTATGATGACACGTATCCTTTGAGAAAGCTACATGTCAGAAACAAAACAGTATGAAAATTAGAAAAGGTTTTGCAAATGAAGATACACTTTTATACAATTCTCAAGTCAGAGTTTATAAATTTACATTAAACTATTTACTAGTCTACCAACCCTATTTCTACACAGTTGCAACCTTTCCGGTTTTTTGCACAGCCATGACATGACATGAAAATGATAAAAACTAGTAGTACCATAAATATTTCAGACAGATAAGTGTAGTGTTGTGTTGTATGTACCTATAGTATAGGTATTATGGGCTCATCACAAACATTGTACATCTCTTGTAACATGTCTTGTTATTTTGCTGCTTTCACTTCTTTTTGTCAGAATAAAAAATACATAACTATCAGGAAAAAGTCAGAAACACAGTGCAACGCAATCCATACTGCACTCATTTACTATTCATTCTTTCATTTTTCCCTTTTCGCTGTTTGTGGCGCACTTTCTTCAAGATTGCCCTGTAATGATTAGTATTAGCTAATATTTTATTCCATAATAGATTCCGCGAACGGATTTCTACATGTTGTACAGGATACGGTTATTGTGTTTGCAGATATGCTGCCGCCGCCTTTTCTCCTAATAATAAATGCCTTTCTTTTCGTTATATACGGTAGTATATTGCACACACACAGACACACACAAACACAACTGCCATCAAATTCTGTATTCGGGTCAATGCTGTTAAATAATCTTCGAACTTTGTACCACCAATATATACCATCATCATCACCATCATATTACCTTTTGTTATACAGTCTGTTTTGCTATATTATTCCAGTTTCATCATGCGCTAGAAATAAAGAATGCACAAATGTTTGTAGGTATATGAAAGTTTGGCTGTTGTTGGTTATTATGTGTTCTAATCTAATGTTCTTTCTTGTGTATTATGCCTTTTGCAGATGGAAACAATGACAGCTATAAAAACAGCTTTCCGGTTTTGATACACTTTTGCCCATGAAAAAGGAAACAATAAGAGAAAACACATTTTTTTCCTGTTCTTCAAAACTAGAGTTAGTAGAGAATAAATTTTTATTGATGAAAATCACGACATATTATTTTGATCTCAAAAGTAACGACGCTACTCTCAATATTGTATTTCTTCGACTATCATCTTGTTATTTATTGATGGAGCGAGAATAGAGTTGGTTACTTCAAAATTGGTTAAAGTAACCTTTACAGTAGTAACCTCAAATGTGATGGGCGACGCAATATGACTTGGTTCTCTGTTTCACTGAAAACAAGCGAAGCAAGCAATTCAAAAATGTATTTTTTTGCAAGTCAATATATATATCTACACCAGACAAATGAGTGAAAACTTGACAGTTGACACTTACCGTGATACATACGGGAGGGATATTATATTACAAAAAGGAAGGGTAGTATAGTTGAAAATGCAGTGAGCTGAATACATGGAATTTTTTTGTTCACTCCAACTCCAACCACGGCTTCTCTTCTTTCTAAGTTCCTATTTTTGATGAAATGTTAAATGACTGTCTTTTTTTCTCTTTCTTCGGTTTTCGTTTGACTTTGGTAAAAGAATAAATGGCATTATTTTTACAAGGCAGAAAGGCTGGGAATGAGAAGAAAGGCAATCAAAACAATAACATGTTTTTCTCAAAAAATACGACATGGAACGACAAAAAATTTCGTTTGGGGAAAAATGAAAGTGGTTACCGTTTTAATTCGCTTGTAAAGAGGCAGTTATAATAATGAAAAGTTGGAAAAGAAAAAATTCTCAAAGAATAATGAGAACCCATTGATTAAACACAGTACACGATCAGAAAACAAAAATAAAAAGACATGAGGGCTATGTACACAGGCAAAAAACACGGGGTTCTGAATAATTTTGTAGGATTATCAGTCCCTGCAGTTTTCGTTTTATAGTTCAGTTTTTTTGCTTTATTTACTCCAAATCTAAATATTATGCCCATCATCATCCACAAAAGTTGAGAGCACTTGGCTCTCCAGTAAAAAAATTGAAGACACAGACACAGCAAGAGGCTGAGCTCGTG
>JAHZMT010001282.1:0-15990 GCA_027743785.1 Sinhomidia bicolor
CTGCCACACTGGGCCTTTTGCCGTCCAGTGGATCAAGTGGATGCCGAAAACGTTTCCAAAAAAGACTTTCATGTATACGCACATTCCTCTGTTGATGATGTTGATAACTCAGATGATGATGGTCTGCTGGCTTCCTCCTCTGTACGTGGAAGCAGCTTGAACACTAATAATGACGACGACGACGAGATAACTTCTGCCGCTAGAGAAGACAGTAGCAGATTCGAATTTCGGAGGAAAATTCCAACTTCCAGTAGTTCAAATGAGCCAGATGCATACGATAAGATAAAATATGGTAGTGCTAGTATAAGTAATAATAATAATGGTAGTAGAAATGTACATAGTTTAGAAGTAATTCAAAGTTCTAATAAAAATAAAGACAATTCATTGTTAGGTGGAAATTCTAGTATGATTGTTCATGTAATTGTTACAAGTAGCAGCAGTAGCACTTCTGGTGGTAGCGTAGAACTTGATGAGACTGATATTAAAAAATCTTCAAAGGACAGTAACAGAAATATTCTAGAAGGAGGAGACCATATCCAGTTTAGAGTATCCGGCGATGATGACGACGACGACGATGTTGATGTCGAAGAGAGTATAGTCGCAGAGTCTAGTAGTGATTCTCATGTATCCACTGCTTCCAGTGCTGTTAAATCGTCGGCCGTAAAAACAACGATCTTGGCGGAAGACAACCAAGATTTGAAACAAAAGGCCAACGGGGACAATGATAGCAGTAGAAACCCACCGAAAACAGCATCTCAATCTTCGGACAGTTTTCACGGCTCTACGGATACTGTTGATAATGATGAAAAGTTGGAACTGAAGAAATTGCCAAAGTCTGAACATGACAGTCCAGACATTTTCTCTGCTTTTTATCGAGCTTTTTCTGAAACATCCCCGACTTCACCTATAGAAAAAACCCCATCATTTCCTGGTTCTCCAACCGCAGAGGATACAGTAACTTCATTTAGACTGCCTACTCGTTCAGACTTTCGTCAGAGACCGTCAAGTTTCCAGTTGTTTCAGCAGAGACGTCGCTTGTATCGAAATCGTCAACTAGCGGAGAGAAAATCTACAACGTTGTCATCATCATCATCACCGTCACCAGTTATAACCGAAAGAAACATTTACGATAGCTACAGTAAAAGCGTCAGTGGTTTAGGAAACGTTTCCGTTGAGGACACGGCAAGAAAACTAGAGTTTCTGGCTAAGAAGTTGGATAAATCAGAACGAGAGGAAAGTTTTCGAGGTCAACAAGATAAAATATTGGCGGTGTCTTCGTCTTCATCGTCCTCATTAATAACAACAACAACACAAGTGCCATTTTTATTGTCCCAACCCTCTTTACCGTCGTCATTTGTCTCCCCTCCTAAAATTGCTGTGTCCGTAACTCACACAAAGTCTGTTGTAGCATCTGCTTCAGCTACAACAGCAGCAGCAACAACGAGACGGAGAGAAGAGTCGTTGGAAGCAACAAAACAAAAAGTTGTTGGAGGGGGAGTGAAAAATAATGCCAAAAGTGAAACAACTACTTTCCCTGGTAGTGGTATTTCCCAGCAAGAGCGAGACAAAAATCATGGCACTTATTCCTACTTCTCTCGGCCAAGGCCATTAATAAAAAGTTTACCAAGGAATGAAGATGGCGATCAGCAGAATGATAACATTAATAATAAAAATGCGAGCAATAATCATATTTTTCAAAGAAACTTTTCGACACATGGCAGAGAGGAAGACAGTGCTGCTTTGAGGAAAACTTATGGAAGCGGTGGTGACAGGGCTGAGGGTAGCAGTAGCACTTTAGCAAATGGGAATGGGAAAAGTATTGCTGCTGGTGAAAGAAACACTAGAAACAGTGGTGACAATAGTCATAATGATAAAGTTAATGAGGATAACTTCCGTATTCAGGACAGATTCAACATTATATCTTTCTCTAGAGATGGCAGTGAAAGCACATCGACGTCAGATTTGCTAAAAACTTCTACTTTTGCCATTCCCAGTGCTCAACCCCCAAGTAGTTTATTTGAAGTAACTACGATTCGGCCTTCTGCTCAACAAAGTAAGAAAATCACACGTACTGTATCCAGTGAAATCGGAGACCCGTCCACTTTCTTTTTTAATGTAAATACCAATTACCGGTCAACACCACGGTCGTCATCAAAAGTGCCAGCAGTACAGAAAACAGAACAAACAATCCAGTCAACGCCAAAACCAGCCACGAATAATTGGCAACAACCGGGTAGAGTATGGAGTGAACCTGCTCAAGTATGGGGTGTTCCTGCAAAGGTCTGGGGCGAACCGGCACGCGTTTGGAGTGAACCTGCTAAAGTGTGGAGTGAACCTGGAAAGAATTGGGCAACAAAGCTAGAAGACGAAATGATGCAGTCAGATCAACCGCCTGAAGATAGAAAAGCGGAGAATGAAGACGAGATTCCTTCCCAAGGAACTTTTGTAATTCTTGGAGATGATGAAAACGAAGGAGATTCCATTGACGGAGATCTTGGCAGACCACTCATGCTTCACCATTTTACAGTCCCACCAAACAAACAAAAGGAAACTGTTAGTGTCCGAACTAGTGTAAGCAGTAGCGTAAGTAGTAATAATAAAAATGATTACAATAATAGCAGTTTGATTTTAGATACGTACCCATTTTCCAGAAGCAGTGTGAATTCCCCTACCGTTGTCGCCGGTGTGGGGAACAGTAGGGTAGTTTTAAGTAATTCTAATATCAATACTAGTAACTATAATAATAGCGACAGTAGCAATCAGCAAGCACAAAACAAAAAATCTGGCAAGAAGTTTGGTTATGTGATTGAGGGGGCAAACGTCCTGCGTAGATAAAAAAAATTTAACGAGCAGACGTTTTTTTTACAATTTTTATGGTAAATCGCATTTATATATCGATATTTTAATTTCTTTCGTTAAGTAATTTTATATTTGTTATTATTACCTGCCTACGTGAATAACTGTGTGTGTTCTTTTACTATTTTTGATCTTAGCCATAAACATACTTGACATGTGTTGGATGCAATTATGTAATTATTATCACTTTACCATGCTTAAATTGGTACCTTTGATTATTATAATTTTAAAGTTAATAAATAGAGAGTACAGAGAATGTAAGAGTATAATAATATTTAACTTTCCAGCAACGAGAGGGGTAATGTCGTGTAATTGCAATTTTACTTTATATTATGAAATCGTTTTTAAAAGATTTTTTGTGTGTGTATATCTTGTCATTATTTTTTGTTATTGTTTTTGTTTGAAGTATATATTAATATTATTATGCGTAGTTAGTTTACGTTATTCGTTGTGTTATTTTTGTGTTATGCACTACCATTAATTACTGTCTATTGTCCATAATGAGTATAGTAACAACAATATTTACTGTATTTGCAGCGTTTGAACAGTCATCTCAATAAAATACCTAATAATGATGAACAAAAGACCTGTTTATTTAAAAAATAATATATTAATAATAAAAATGGAATTGCTAACTAATGTTGAACAGCGTATCTGCTAGCAAATCTACGAACTGTTTTTAAAAATTATATTATATTTCATAAAAATATATAGAATATTTAAAAATGTTTGATGTGACAAACCGTAAAAGCAAGCAAATTTTGATTAGCTAATCTTCAATCTAAATTGGACGAAAAAAATTGTTCAAAAACTATTTTGCTTTAACTTTCACCGTATGCCATCAACTTTGCCTCGACCCCATTCCTCCATATTTTCTCCGTTTGTAGTGTCACATATCGTACATTTATCATAAAACATAAATCATACACAGAAATATCATTACTATTACTGTATTGAAATCCATACATGTACAAAAATATATTTTTAATTTTCATAGTTTTGTAAATACATAATTGCAAGTAAACTACCGTTGTCTTTTACACGCATATAAAATTTCTGTGGAAGGCAGGCAGACTGACGTGGAGTAGGACTTGTGACGAGCCTAGTAGTAATAATAATGTTAGATTAACATATCTGATTTTTCAAATAATTTGTCGACTCCAACTAATTGGAATATCAAATTGTGGAAGGGCGGACGTATGAGTATTTATACAATAATGAAAAAATCAAGCAAATCATTAAAAAAGTAATAAATGGTAATACTACTAGAAAAGGATATGGGGAAAATCCCACGCAGGCAATTGCTAATTTTTTATGGCTTTTCCTATTTAATCAATTCAAGGTTGTATAATTTACAAAATGTAATGAGCTGTTGTCCAAAACACAAATCATTAGTGTCATCAAGAAACAATTAAAATTGGTTTAAAAGTCGCCACATTACCTACAGTCCGACACGATGGTAAATAATGTCAGAAAGGACTTCAATTTTTAGTGAATGAATAAATGGCAGTGACAAAATATATTTATATGTTTATTTATTTATTTGAAGAAAGATTCAGACGACATTGCATCTTACACAGTGTTGTCATACAGTCAGCAACACTGAAAAGCCAAGATAATAGAGGGGAAAAAACTAATAAAAAGAAGAGGTTTACGCTGCCTGTTAAGGCGCTGTGTAAATAAAGTAGTATAACAAAAAAAATTATTCGATTATTTTCTACAAATGAAAATTAACATTTTTCTCTGCAGTTTAATTTACTTTTATGTATTTTCAAAGTATGTATACTTAAAACAAAAAAAGACAATGAGACTTGAAATTAAGTTAAGCAGAAATGGTGGTCCACATTAGTTAGCTCATATAATATATTGTATTTTCTCGTATCCATTTTACATATTTCCAGATACTGCTGCGCTGCTGCTTTCGGTTTTCATACAACTTTTCATTCATGGTCTGCACTATAAGCACCTTTCCACTAATTTTCTGTATTCGTATCCAAAATTTATATCAAACTGTAATTTACCAATTTGATAAGCGACATAAATTGATTTACTACAGGTGCTATCATCTTGTGGCAATTTACAAAATGAAAAATAACACCACTGCTTACTAGACATGGGTATATGGAGTTTGCGATTGCAAACTTACATAGCTGCACGTAACTTGCTATAGAAAAGGCAAGCAAATCTTCCTGCGTATTGCAGACTTTTTTCGTTCTACAATCATCCTTCAAGAACAAGCGGCCATCATGCGTGAGCGAGAGAACTCATCGTCAGTGCAAACGCACTTGACAATACAAGAATAGTAAGGACGAGGTGAACTCTTCTCCACGAAACGTCCACACTGAATTGGATATTGTACCAAAGAAAAATCTTCTGTGTAAGATATGTAATTCTCACAACAGAGCAGCATCAAACAGCATCACGATATGCATCAGTCTGTACGTACGTAAATATGTGCAAGTCAAGTAGTGCTGCTGAAAGTTTTTAACCCCTTTTCCTTTTCTATGTACATCATCACATTCTTCTCTAGACTTGCTTTGCTTGCTGGCATGGTATGAATGAATATACTAGTCTGTTATCTTGCACAATTCAGAAACTCTATTAGCAGAGAAGCTCTGTGCATTGTACACTTGCGTTGGCTCTCATTTCTCATATATCCTTATTCTTCACTTTTAGCACAAACAGATAGATATACAAAATAGAAAAGAGAAGAATTTTGTTCGCCCAACATCCTTTCAAACCATGGACTCACTTTTGTGACAGACAACATGACATTCAACTTTCAACATTCCAATCTTTCGCTTTTCAAAATCTCCTCACTCACCTCACACAACATCCACATTTCCATTGTGAACCGCACATCATCCTCCACCATACTATTTCAAATGCACACATCATTCGAATTGAAAATCTCACCCTGTTTTATTTTCATTTCAGACCCATCATCATCATTTAGCATCCTTTGTGTTACTCTCACTTACTCTCTCTTTCTACACACAACGAGGTGAGGGAGGTAGGTATGTGTGTTACGGAGAGGTCTGTTTCAATTCGAATAGGGCTAGTCGGACAACTTTCAGGGCTACAACAAGTGGCAACATCTCATAAAGCCACGTTCACCTCAATGTTTAAAAACCAATTCAAAATAGCCTTCTTGCCTGTTTTTGAAATAGAGTGTGGAAGTTGGAATACCACGTTGCCACAAAACTGACTCCATTCCTTGATTGGATAATGTACAAAATGAAAATCTTCCTCTTCTATCACAAAATAGGACTGTGTGTAGTAAGTAATAACAATAACATGCAGTTTTTTTCTCCCCGTCTCTCCACACTTTAGCAGAACGTGCTCATTCATTATGAAGAAGAAGCACAACTATACTAATGTTTAGTTTTAATAGTGCCTATAAACAGCAACATTATAATAACTAACAGTTCACCACTGCATATCTAAACTATTAAACTATAGCTGTGCACAATACACATTATATCTTCTCAACTCATAGCAGTTATACGTATTATAGAATGGATAGTACAAAATAACTTTAGTTATGTGCGTGCATGGCTAACTTGCATGAAATTCTACTCTATTACATGTAGTAATTTTACTTTAAATGTGAATAGCATCGTAAAAGTGTAGTGATGAGTGTTTGTATACAGACAAGATAAATATTATGAAACGTATTATAGTGTAGCCCAGAGAAATATTATGTTCGTGGACAATGATATTTTACTTCTGCATGTATGAGTTCTATAAAAAAAATAATATGCGATAATTGAAATAGTTTGCAAACTCGAAGAAGATGGCAATCCAATCGAATAATTCACGTTGATTATGATGTGAGATGAGTTACCAAATGCGGAATTGTATATAATAATTTATAATAATTTCTTTCAAATTCTTTAGTTCAAGATAAGCAGTGAAAATGGCGGAAAACGTGAAAGCTTTTTTATTTGCGTACAATTTGCACCAATATGTTGTATGTGCATGTATTGTGGGCTCCATAATGCAGAATAGCTTGTCAGACATGCATCATAATTTATTAACTGGATCGACAGTTCCAAGACATATTTCAGAATAGAAATGAAAACACTAGAGTCTGACTAGACAAGAAAGAATAACATGATATACATGCATACGTTGAGGTCTTCAGGTACAAAATATTTCACCATTCTGTACCTAACCCCTATATACGAAAATATAAAATACACCTGAGAGCAGCTTGTTCATCCTCATATCTAATCTCAAGCATCAGAAACGAATTTATTTAAACGTAAATTTTTTGTTAAACACACTAAGCTTTCATTCTTTTATTTGAAACATGTTAAATCTGACAGCTTGCCATTCACTGTCATAGTTTGAGTATAAAAATAACGCTAGTGCTTAAAAAATTCTGTACTGTTCTAGAATATCGACCGGTAAAGTTGCGCACAAGAAGCAAACTCGTATAATCTTGCTAGTGCGCTAGGAAAAGTCTAGCAAATTTTTCTTCTAAATAAAATCGGGGATTGTGCATCGCCAAACTCTTCTTCAATTACTGCCGCAAAAAGTTTTCCCCAAAGTAGTATAGAGCTAGCAGCAGAAGAGGAAGTTTCCTTGTTTGCAACAACACTCGGGATAGAATCGTAGAATTTTTGGCTGATGTTCAGCCACTGAATAATATACTATAATATACTTGGCTAATAACCAGCCAAATGTACCAGCTAGCATTAGAGGACAAGAATAAATAAGAATGTAGGAAAAAGAGCTCATTTCATACCCTGTACACTTTCCTTGCATCACAATTCCTCTTTTTCTGTAAACACACACACGCGTGCCACACTCAGAAGATGATAGATGAATAAGTATTTTGAAAATAACATCTCTTGTTTTTTTATTATAATCAACAATTTATTTATTAATTAGTACTCCAGATATACAATGAAGGATGCAACTGCGTGGCAAAGGCAAAGAATATAAAATGATAAAATAAAAGGTAAAATTACAATGTTTGTGACCAAAATAGCAAAATGTTAACCAGTTTATCATGAGTTTAGCTTATGACGGCATTCATTACTTTGACTGCCTAAATACTATTCTTACTCGTTTAATATCTTTTCTTTCCACTCCCTTTCATCATTTAAAAAATCTCTTGCATAATCTGGTTTAGGTAGTAGTGCAAGTGCAAGTATTGTCTACAAAAGTGCAAAACTTACGACGCACTGTTTACCAACAGGTATTTTTTTATCGATATTGACTGACTCTTAAAATACTTGAATACTTTTTGTATACCCTTTGAGAAACTGCATGACTAAACAAAATGCTATTGCCACCTGTCGATATAACTTGATTACATACAGCAACTCACCACGGTGGAATGCAGAGTTTACAATAATAGACTATTTTTTGCGTATTTTTTTACTGATCATGAGTAACCACTAAATAAAATAATATAGGTAGTGTGACGAATACACTATCATTGTCTGTGTATGAGGTGAGATTTGTCATCTTCCATTTTCTCAAAAAACCTACCTTACCTCTCGACAGCAAAAGCTTTGCTGCCACTGCCATCATTTAGAAATTACGTGCAGCCTTACCCACTTGTGCACCATCATCTTCAGAAAATGGTTACTGACGGGGTTCTCACGGGTTCACTACGTTGCCACAAAACTGACTCCATTCTCTGCAAGGAAATGGTAAAGGGAAAAATCATCCGATTCATTCTGTGGAGGTGAGAATGCTTGAGAAAATAGGAGTAAAGTCTCAGTCAGTCTCAGCACATGTCACATACCACCGCAAGCATTTTCACGGTACAAAGTTTTACTTCACACTCAACGAATAAGCTATGTTGGATGTACTACCAGCAGCAATACAGCAGTTTTATCATTTTCCTTCTTTTTATAAACGAATATACTGATGCTTTGAGAAAAGTCCCTCTTTTTGAGTCTACGTTATCCTTGCAACGCGAATCCTTTTTCTCCATTCCCGTCTCCCTTTTTCTGATGAGTCAGAACCACAGAGCGCACTATCTACTACATAGACGAGGTAGGCAAGGTCAGCAGCAGCGAAATTGTATAGAAACTAAAAAGAAGAAGTATACAAAGCATCCTTTTTGCTTGTTTCGGATGATTCTTAGGATGACGTTTGTAGGAAGCTTTTAGGTTCTTTTATTATTGATATTTTTACAAGTAAGTATACAATATGCAATAAATTGATCTCACCAGTTTCATTATTTTAAAAATCAAGTGCAAACCACCGCTATCGACATAAGCACATCTTTATAAAAATGTACCTGTAAGAAAAGAATAAAAAAAATGTTGTCTCTAATCTCAGAAAATACAACTTTGACTAACGAAGAGAAAAATGCAAAGCAAGTTGGTTTTTTATGGTTTTACCAAACTAGTACCTTAATTGGTTCAATTAGTAATTTCATATAAAACAAGAAACCCCCATTTCATATTTACGAACCATCCATAACAAAAATCTCTTAACTGCAGCCAGACTAGAAATATGTTTATGCTGGCCATGAATTATAGGTGTCCAAAATATTTTTTGTAGTAAAGCAAGAATTCGATTAAAAAGTATTGCATTCGTTACTCTCGTCCAGTTGATACTCCAGTCTTGGTCCAACTGGTGTGATCTCTAATCCACCCATATTGCCAATGACATTTTTTAAACTTTTGTGACTGACTGATAACAAGGTAGTTGAAAGCATATTGTGTAAAGAGCGAAATGAAATTATTCCTCTGCCTACTCATTTATTACATACATATGTATAAAGTTTTGTGTGTTGTTAAGATTGCAGATGACCTTGAATTATAATATCGCACAACAGCAGCAGCAACAACAACAAACACGATCAAACATTGTATTTTTTATTTCAACTGATAGTTTTTTTCCTCGATAACTCTGTATAAGAAGATGATGTGCATAGGTAGTCATTCCTCCACACACACAAAAAAAGTCAAACAGGTATGCAAAGATCAAGATCAGGATGAGACAAACCTCCACCCTTTTTTGCTCATTTACATGGTCATCTGCCTCATATCGGGATAATTTATAAGAAAGACTACCTAGTTATAAGCATCTCTATCACTTTTCTGCGTCAATACACAATCAAATTTTATTTGCTGATGATTGTCTCATCTTTATGCAGATCATGACTTGAGCGCAATTCCAGTGTGCGGATATTAATCAAAAATATATAAAAGAATTCAATGATCTAGTTCCTGTTTGCCATTTTAATAGGCATTCATTGTCTCTTCTGGAGTTTTCCTTAGCATGCCACACAAGCATTTTCTACGATGCAGGCAGGTAGGTAGTGAATCTATATTTTTTACGTTGAACCTGTTCTACTTGTCTCACTATAGTGGTTCCAGAAATGAGTCGGTTAATTGCATAGACGACTTTAGTAATGAATTTATTAATTTTATCCATGGGCTATGATTACTATAATGTCTGTGCTATTAATTACTCTCATTTTAAGGTGTAGGTAGTCCACGAGTTAGAGAGTACATGAATTAAACAAATGCATAGAAATTGAAAATTAGAACGGGACCGCTGCATAAATGTGATTGAATGATTATATTATGATGATGACAACAACAACGCGGACAAGAGAGTTGAGGGTTTCTTTTATTATTATTCACAGAATGTGCCATTCTTGTTGATACTTTGACGATGCAGACAGGTGAGCAAATTACTCTCATCTCAACTTTACCTGTTGATGAAAATAGCTTTTAACCCCCAAGCTACATTTATCGTTTATCCATCGCCATTTCGTTTTTTTCTAAATTGATCTGATTGATTGATTGCAACTGTATTCAATGCACTACACTATCACTGCATTACACGGTATCCTATTACCAATGTAATTTCGTTTTTGCAGGCAACTAAAGTAGGCACGTATTGAGCTTGTCTGTAAACATTTACTGCAATGACCACTGACCAAACCTATGCCTTTGGTTGTTACACATACATAATTTTAACCAACTCGCTCGCTCAATAATATATAGCGTGCTGAGCTTTTAAACAGTAACAGCGACAATAATAATAACAGCTAAGGGATTGGTCATTACTACACAGGTAGGCTAAATATGTTTTTTTTGGGATTTTGGCAGACGCTTCCAGTAGTAGTTGCAACTGCGACCGCCTGTTCTCTAAGATGGTACTTAAAAATGAAGTACATATTTGCTCAGATATAATATAGGTACACCACTGATTTGCTAACTTCACTTGACTATATATGTATATATAGTTTGCTTGCTGGCCCAATTGAGATGATGTACATGATGAATAAAACAAGTCGGCTACTTCCATAAAAACTCCCTTTCCCAATAAGAAAAAATGAACAATGAACTCTCCGCTGCTCTATCTAGAAGAGCAGCATCATTATGTTATGATGATTATTATGCACGGTTACAATCCCATTATTACTCATTTTATATATAGAGTTGACACACAAATTTTTGTTTATTAAGTGACTCCTGCTATATTACGTTGTAACTACTGCACTGCTATTACTATTGTAATAATATTTAAACAAAAATGAAATGAATGGATGGATGGACATGTAAGAGCGCAACATGAGATGAGACGCGATATCTGTATTAGAGCAAAATGGAATGGCTCTCTGTTTTTTTCTTTTGAGTAATCAAGGCAATTCATTCATAGTAGATGATGGCACCCTTTTCACTTATTCAACGTTAGCGACCACAGTTGATTTTGTATAGCTTATATAAAAGGGGTTTGAAGGTTAAAAAATAGAGTTTAGTTTTGGAATTGTAAGGAAAGGTGACAGATAAGTTGGGTGTGCCCAACAACGTGCAAACAAAAGCAGCAATATATATTTTTGTGTAATATTTTTGTGATCATAAAATATACTTTTAAAAGTTGAAAATGTTCAAGCTGACAGTGTTGATTCTTTGTGCTTTCGCTGTGGCTCAGGCCCAGCGTGGTGGTGCCCGGGTGAGACCCGTCGATGATGAATTCAGGACAACCACCACTCCAGTTCCAATTCTTCGTCAAATTAACAAGTAAGTTTAGATTTTTTTACGAGCAATAAAATGTACTTTCAAAGAGTTTAGCACGTGACCATCATTCGGTTCATTGATCTTATTTTAGGGTAGAAGAGGATGGCTCATACACTTATGGATACGAGTCTGCTGATGGCTCCTACAAAATTGAGACCAAAAGCAGAACTGGCGAAGTTCGTGGAAAGTACGGGTATTATGATGACGCCGGAACTCTTCGTGAAATCGAATATGGAGCAAGCCGTCAAGGATTTCATCCTCAAGGAACGGACATCAGAGCACCAGAAGCTGCTTCGGCGATGGCCCATGATCCCATTGACGACAGTTGGTTTCATTTCGTATTATTATAAATCTAGACTGGCAACGCTCATTTACACACATGTTTAATTTTCTTTTACTTTAAGGTGGATATTATGATCCAGAAAGATACGAAAGACCATTTGCCTATGATTCAAGCGCTTACCAAAATCAACAGCAACAAGCCCCACAAAGACGTCCAGGTGGAAGAAGGCCAGGAGGTCGCAGACAGCAAAAGCAGTTTACTCTTCCAGAACCTCAGCAAAATTTTGCACCACAACAACAATATGCCCCACAACCCCAGCAACAATTCGCTCCACGACCCCAACAACAATATGCTCCCCAACCCCAACAACAATATGCTCCACAACCCCAGAACCAACATGTAGTCAACTATCACCACACTCCAGCTACCCCGGCCCCTGCTCCACAACATAATCATAACTACTATCAACCACCAGCTCCACAACAGGCTCCATTTAACCCAGCTCAACTTTTCCAAGGCCATCCAGCCAGAAATATTGACATTAACACTGGATCATACAGTGTGCAATATCACGGTTAAACGTTTTATTGTACCTGTAGAATCTAAGTAGCTTAAATATTAATATTTTGTTATTCCCATCTTTTATTATATCTTTACAATTTAATTATTACAACACCGTAGTGCAAAAACCAATACCCCTCAAAAGATTTTAAAAAATTGGATTGTGCTGAAATCACTGGCCATTACTGTTCCCTTTTTGTTTTATATTATTATGTAACCCTTCCGCATGTTTTTATTTACATACACAAGAAACAACAAAGATGTTTTTTCGCGACCCTTCGCGCCTTCCTCGTATCATCAAAGTCATTATGTATCTATGTATCTGTATTAGTGATACGATTACATATTTTATTGAAAAGCTACTATTTTATTATTATTTTTTCTACTATGTAAACCAAAGTCTAAATTATATGAAATAGACTATGCTATTTGTTAATTACCTATACACTCTTGCTTTTTTACTGTCTTGTTTTTTTGTGCACTCTTTTCAATGCCCTGCTACATAGTCCTTCCTTTTAACAAAATGATGGCTCAATTTGATAAAATTACCGTAAGCTAATTGTTTGCATCTTCATTCCAATCTAAAGTCTTTTGTGTGGTTTTACACTAAACGAACAAAGGGAAGATGATGCGCTAACGGCATAACAGTATGCAAAAACATTAAATGCATTATTTCTGTAGATTAATGCATTCATGCATAGATCAATGTGAAGGAAGATCAACGTGTACATATGTTATTATCTTATGCTATACACAATTATTATCATTGCTCCATTCATTCACATTCGTTGTCGAGAAAAGATGCGATTCAGTTAAATTCTTCCAAAAAGTGTAATTACTACAAGCGCTAACGAATGAAGAGGCGTTGTGAACTTTTTATTAAAAGACTAAACGATTATGAATGCAATTCAACTGAGATCAGACACATGCTTGTAGATAATATATTTATAGGTAAACATGATCCACACTGTAAGAAGTTAACACTGGCGATCATCTGAGGAGATCAGGATGATGACTCCTATTTTTAGGTCAAGTGCATTATTGTTTACAGTAACAACGCAAGTAGTATTGCAACAAAGGTAAAAGCAAATGCCTTTGCATTATAATCCTTTCCATAAAGATTTGTTTGCAGACAATTGAGACAATAATAGACCGAACAGTCGGAATGTTCTAAAGTAGCAAATGGCGTTATTAGAAAAGCTTTCAATAAACTTTCGATAAGCTCAAGTATTTAGAACGTCTATTGTATAACGTTTAATTATATATAACGTGTAACGTATACATAGATAATTTTAGTCGTTCAAGTTACCGTTAAATATTAACGGTTTCTGATAAGACATTATTTTGAAAAAGGTACCAGGACTGACCCTTAAGGTCAGCTATCGATTGGTGAAAACAGAATTTGAATAGCTGCTATAGTTTTCGAGTTATCGCAGACAGACAGATACAAGCATTCACATAAAGTAGCTCAATGCTTCGCTATTTAATAAACAAAATGTACCTTTTGTCTTTCCAAACTTAATTGTCGCTAACATTTTAGGTGTTGGTTGTTATTAGCCAGGTATGAATAGTTTTGTGCAATTCCACAAATTAATATCGAAACTAACACTGCTGATACCTACCAGTAAGGTTCCCTTTGCATGATTGTATCATAATAAAGTTGCCAATAATAATAGTACAATGTTTAACATTCCTTTCGAACATCCTGTAGTTGCTCTACGTACCTGCATCTGCATATTTAAGCACTCATGCAATGCATGCTGTGATCTTTTGTTTAAAGACAATAATAAAATGATTAGCCTCTAAGAAGTTGATACATTTTTTAGCATCGCTCGCGCTCTGCCAATAAACGGTTGATTTTGTAGATCATAAGTCGCCTTCTTAAAAATGAACTTAGCCCCCTGACGAGTCCACTTTGTGCCAAATGAACCACAAAACTTTTACAATGTTGATTACAGGAATGTATTTTACTAATGTAAAATTAATGCATTATAGGAATGTTTTATCAACTTCCATCTCCTTATATGCATTTGAAGTTTCTGTTCTGTACGTGCTTTTAAGACTACACATGTGATCTGATCTCACACCAAATATTATTATTTTCCATTGTCATTCTTCTGATTTCATATTGCATTTCTACTTCTAAAATATGAATTCTGATGTTGCGGTTGTAATTTCAACGGTAAACAACAAACTTGTATTTTACAAACAGGAAGGTTGCTAACATTGTCATCTTCTAGTCAAAAGAATACAAACGTAAACTTGATATGTGGAAGGTCATTTCTTCTCTTGCTTCACGCTTCAAGTTGACATTGAAACCAGAGAGAAGAAGACCTTCAGAAGTGCAATATTTGATGATCTTCTTGTTGAATACATATAAGTATAGGTATAAAAACGTTATTTGTACATGCATGACTGACTGAGAAGGAGATATGGTGATTATTCTTCTTCTACTTCCTTCCTTCCGCCTAAAGTTTCCACTTCATTTCTGCAAAGCGTGTTGTACTTTGTACTAAACATATTTGGATTACAGCATAAAGGGTCTCGTCCAAGGTGTATCAGCAATTGCCATATATTACAATTATATTACTGTTATGCCATGATAATCAGCGCTACATTATAGTTTGACCATACTATTAGGTATGCTACTAGAGCTTATTGTTAGTTATGCGACTTCCTTCCTTGTACACGCACACGCAAAAACATTATATTATACCGTTAGTTTATAACTGTAGTAGATTCAGCTGAAAATAAATCTTCTCACGTGGAATATTATTTTCATTTCCGACATCTCCCCAGAAGAAGGTGGTGTGTATTTGTGTATTTTAGTGCATCCAAATAAGAGAGGTATTAAAGTTATCTTACTGTGAGCTCTAATTTTAATTATGTTACCTATCTTTCACATGTAAAATAGTGCTTTCTTGTGCAGCTCAGTTCCAGTGAAAATACTTTTACCTTTGTGTGTAATAAAGATACAATTAATACAATTTTGCTATATTTTATTCACTTTCACACATGCAAACATCATCGGTGCAGAGTGTCAAATAAAGAATATGGATATGGATTCAGCTGAAGAGCAGGAAAATTTTCTGCTTAGATTGGTAAGCGAGAAAAAACAGTACTAAAAATGGGAAATACTGAACGTTTCTACAGCTAAATTTTATTGTGTATTATTATGCTTTCCTCAGATTGTTCTGCTACTTATTATTGGAAGCAGAGCACCACCATCTTGATTCTTTTGGATCTTTTTTTAAAAAATGCAGAAATATGTACCTCTAGTCAGAT
>JAHZMT010001283.1:0-11223 GCA_027743785.1 Sinhomidia bicolor
ACCTTTGGAAACCCCAGCACCAATGACAACGGCTGCTGCACTACTACTAGAAGAGGGACCAACGATCCCACCGCCAATGCCTATACTACTAGAACTTTCGCCCAACTTGTGAGGCGCTGTTCCCGAGTGATACTGATGCTGGTGATGATGCGGGGTGTTGGAGCTTGTTACCGCCGCCTGCAAATACGACTTTGACCTCGAGAACCGCTTGCGAATACTACTAAATAGCTTGGAACCTCGACGACTCTTGGTGCGTTTGAAAATTTGGGAGGTATTGTCCTCCGATAGTTCAGAATACAAACTACTGGCAGCACCGCCACCTCCAGCACCACCACCACCGTTTATCGAGGTGGAGCCAGTTACGCAAGGCTGATTCTCTTTGGCGACAAGTCCTTTCCCTTTCTTATTCCCTTTTCTGAATAGACGCATCATCTGGTTGCGAACTGAGGATGCCACGGGCATCTTGCACAATTCCCATCACACCAGAGATACCACCGTCAAGCTTTCTAAGCCGCTTAATTAGGACAATCAAAAAGGAACACAAACAACTTGTCTCTTTTTACTCTTTCCAACAAAAGTTGCCTTGTTTACTCTAGTTTCATCAGCTCAAAGATCAAAGTGAATAGACAATTTTATGTTTTTCCAGTTTTCGTCAATTCTCAAAAGACTCAAGTGGCCTTCTAACCAGGTTTTTATTTTCAACATAACAATAAACAACAAGTCTTTGTACAATCCTCTTTCTTTCAGCAGACAAATAGAGACAAAAACAAAGTTATTTTAAAAAAGGGTGTAATGTCAATGCATGCATGTAGTCGCTACATCAGCAACAGCAGCAACTTCACAATAACAACTAAACTTGATTGTATCTCTTTCCACTCGCAGCAAAAAAAAACAACTCTCGTTTTCTCTACGTCTTTCTGTGTCTACCAGTATATTATAGTACTTTGATTTGTCACAAATAAAATATATAAAGGAGCGTAACAACCGGAAACACTTTTAGCGATATAGAAAAAAGAGAGTTTGATGAATGAATGCTTTGCTTAGCTCTGCTGCTAATACTACTATTCACTTTCACTTGCTTGCTACATATATAGCTTTACTTACTTACTGCCACTACCACTCTCGCTGCAAATAATGCTATTTGCAGGGGGAAAAAAAGTTAATGGAACGGAATAACGGAATGAGAAGAAATGGAAAGAAAAAATGCAAAAGCTCTTGTATAATCTTATAGTCAAAAGTCGCAAGCAAAACTTATCGAGTTATGCCAATAGTCCAACAATGTCTCCAGACAGGTTGTCACCGCCAAAATAAAAAAAACATTTTCTTTGTGCAGTTCTACTACCCATTCACTTTTCACTTTTTAACACAATTTGTTCAACCCTCTTATTTAGTGTTGTGCTCGTGTTCCATCACAAAATGAAACTGTTGGGTACGTATGTATTTTTTATTTTTTAGCAGACCCAAAAAAACCATACCATCATCAATGAGTAATGCATTTTGCAAAAATCTCAAGTCAAAGTCAGAAAGAATGACTAATAATATGTATAAAAAATATATATACACACACACATACACACAGCAACCAATAATAATATTCCATTCAACCAACAACCAATGACACTACTACCATTTAGGCAACTCTCAACGGCAAAATCCTTGACAAACTTTTTTTTTCTGTGATTTTTTTTTCTAGTGATGGTGGCAGTGTCCGTGATGATAGGATATACTAAAGAGATTTAGGTATGACAAGTTTTTTTTTTGTCGTAATAAGAACAAGTAGGTGTACTCCTTGCACACACGCGTTTGTTGATACAAATAATTTAATATCCTACACCCTACACGTTATTTTTTTCAAAGGAGAGTCGAGAGTCTAACAAGTGCATTGACTATTATTATTATTATTATTACGTGTGGTGATGATTAACCCTACTTTGCTCACTCTCACTTGCTCTTACTTAACTGTGATCTGATCACTTGAACTTGTTGTTGCTGCTGATATGATATGCTATAACAGTGTTATTTTCTTGCTTGCTAGAGCTAGCTAGTAGCTAGCTATATACATGGCTGCTCTGCTTGTTGTAAATAATCTAATAATGCACACACGTAATGAATCACATTGACTTTATGACATGACACGATCAAATCACAAATGAGAAAATATATGATATCCTGCTGCTGCCTTGATACTACTCCTTTTTCTTCTAGCAGTTCATCATCATCTAATCTCGTCTAGAGAAGAACGCTATCAGAAACCAAATAAAAACAATAAATAAAAAAGTATATATTGGAGTGAAACAACTTCTCTACTGCGAAACCAATTGAGAGATTAGACCTTGCAAAAATTAATATCGTGTGTGTGTATCGTGTATACACACCACCACCACCACCACCAGAAACAAACAACCAACCTCATCCGACAGAATTGGAATGCCTTGCTACTACGTACAATGACGACAGCAACGCCAATGATGTATGATGATGTATTACTTTATTATTACGTGAATGCAACTTCTTTTTCACACGTATTTTTTTTCTGGTGATGATGATGATGCTCAGTTCAGCGTATCATAACTACCCAGTAGTTTTCCAAATCCAACCAAACCAGCCAGCACCCAGTATCAAGCCAACTTTTTTTCTCTTAATTTTTTGTCTGTGCGCTCACAACAGTCAGCTCAGCTAGTAGGCATATTATACAAGAGATATTATTATTATTATGATGATGATGCATGGCAAATCCACAGATTAATGATCAGAGTAGTAGTATCATCATCCGTGGTAGAAGCAGCGCAGTAGCAGCAGCAGCAACATCACAAATACACACATTATTTCAAAGAAGAAGCAGCAAGATTGATTTAAAAACAACAGCATACATGAATATAAAACTGCTCGACTGCCACGCTATTTTTTTCATTTGATACCAAGTCAAACTGTATTTATTCGCAATGACATGCATATCATCGTAGCAGTATTTACACAGACATGAAGCCTAATTGTATGTTTTGTTATCTCCTCGCCACTCTCTATTTTGTAGTGTGAAGAGATTTTGTATGTTTTTGTGACCGCCTCTCCTACATTTTTGTGTGTATGTATATAATGTACATATTTTCCCTTTTCGCTATGCTGCACTAGCTTCACGTCACATTAATTCACACACAGGTAGAAAAAACAAATCTTTTAAATACCCATTCTCTTTTTCTCTACCCACATTATTGTTTAAAATGTGTAGCCTCTCTGAGAGAGGCTCTCTCTCTCAGTTAACAGAGTTTTTGTTTGGCTGGCGGATTATCTACAATAGATCATTTGATGTATATTACAAGGAACAAAAAGCAAACCAAACCACAGACAAAACCAGCCAATATTTAGTTTTTGTCCTGCTTACTGTGCCAACCTTACGCTATTACAAGTGTTGTTTCTGCTACTGATACGTACATCATTTAACTTTTAAACTGTTGTACAAACAAAAGCTCTGTGTGTGCATGTATGTACGTACCTACTACGTACAACAGCAGCTCGCCATTTTTTTTTATCGAGGTACTAATCTTTGTAATAATAATCCATCCATCCATCTCTCTATCCTCTTTTCCTCCTACTCGACGCTATCTCGCTTCTCATTTCAGCCACACTTAATCCAATGGTCAGAGTGTGCGTTTGTGTGTGTAGCAGAAAAATTACTCCTTTCAATCTAACAATAATAATGACTCATACCACCGCCATCATCATATCATCGTGATGGCTACTGACCAAATTTTTGCATGTTCTATTACAGCAGAAAACATGAGCATTATTTGCCACCCTTCCTTTATTAAAAACACAAGAGTTGCGTATGAATGCTGATGGATGATGAATGACGCTTTCAAACCCAAACCCAACTTTTGTGGCAATGGCATTCATGGTAAGATCACGTTGCAATTTGCAATCCTTCTTCATCATCATCATCATCCTCTAATAATCATGATCGGAAGGGAATGGCTGAAAAAAACAAGTAATAATAACGTTTTCTTTCTTCAACGGCTACTCTAATGCCATTGTTCCCTACATGATAATCATCATCAATGATAATCTTCACTTTTGCAAGATTTTTTTAAAAAGCACAATCAATACTAGGTATTAGTTTCTCATGTAGTTAAACCCAGATATTATTTTTTTCTTCTTCCCTTGATTATAATAGAATAAAGTCAGTCACTCGGTATACACCTGTTCTCATCCCATATCATCATCAATCAAAGGAACATGTAGTAATAACAAAACAATAATTATTTTTGGCGATCATAAAATAGTAATGATGCTATATTATGATGCTGATTGCCAAGCCCGTTTTCTGGGCCAAACTCAAACTATATACCTAGTAATATGTATAGGTATGCTATCCTACTAATAATTCCCTATTCACAATCAGCAACAAAAATTGAACGTCCAATTCCATTCTAATTTCTAATTTTTTTTTCTTGTTTCACATAACATATTAGTATTGTTATGTCATCTCATATCTGGTCATAAAATTGAGATAATACCAGTTAGCTGAGGAGCAGACCAGACTGATCGTCTTTTGTCTTTTGTGTCCTCGATCTTTCCAACAACCTCTCCTCTCTCAACCCACCTGCTTCTTCTAATCAACCAGCTCTAACCATGCTATATAGCCATAATAATAATACTGCATATAGCAAGTTTTTATGCGCTTGATTAGAGGCTTTTTTGTAACAGTTTATATATTCGTAACCACCTACTTTACAACATCAGAAGCTATAAACGCATCCCCATATAATAATAATATCAGCAAGCATAACATTTTTAACGTGCATACCACCTATAAAAAAGTACAATGAACATGTCTTGTCCAAAAATAAACTTTTTTTTACAGTTTTCTTCACCTATTCATCAGTCTATCTCTCTCTCTCAACTTCACCTTCAAAATTGCAAATAAAAATCCTCATCCAAATAACCTCATCTTTCTTGTGAAACTTCACCTTCAAAATTGCAAATAAAAATCCTCATCCAAATAACCTCATCTTTCTTGCCTTGTGTATTTATATATTTTTTTTATTTGTGAGCTTGTGTCAATGTCATAAAGTCTCCTCATATTATTTCATCCCTACCTCATTTTCCTCCACAAAAAAAATCTCGCAAAGCTAATAAAATTACCGAAAATATAGCGTCGTGAACATTATGGTTATTTTAAATAGCATAACAATCAGCTTATAAAAACTGCTCGTATCTCATCTCATCTCATCACACTACTACTACTATCCTTTTACATGATCTTGCAAAAGAAAAAAAAACGCTGTTACAGGATTTTTCCATCTCCTACCATCAACACCACCACTACTGCTGCTGCTACTGATGCCTCAAGTAATCAAAATGTCATAAACGGCCGACTCCTTTTTTTCCCTTTCCTCGTCGTACACATTTTATATTAGCCATTTTTACACTCTACCTACTAAACACCATACATTTACTACTATCCTACCATTCTTCAAACTTTACCAGAGGCATTTTTCTACATCATTGAATTTCCACCAGCGTAGCGTATCATATCATCATCATCAGGTCGTTATGATATCGTATCATCACGACGATGAAACCTGCCTACCACCACATCTACTACTAACACTAAACAAGATGAACATGTTCTCTTCTCTGTCGATGGTGTCCTGTTGTTGTCCTCTCTTCTCCTCAGATATTCCCTACAAATATGCAAATTTTTCCGTTTTGCCACTCTACCGTCACCGTCGTCAGCTAGATTAACTACCATACCACCACCACCACACTGAAAAAGCAAATCAGTATTCTGCTGCTGTAAAAGCGATAATGCCAATACCACCACCACCACCACTTCACATCACCGCCGCCGGTGGTGGCATGGTAAGTGGCAGGGAACATTGCGTGGCGACAACACAACCATCTACAAGGCGACATGCACAAGTATACTTATAAAACACCGCACCGTCATCTTTTCCATTTTCTTATCGCAAAAAAAACGACGACTACTCTTTCCTTTCTTTGTATCTACTCAACCATGAACNAAGTATACTTATAAAACACCGCACCGTCATCTTTTCCATTTTCTTATCGCAAAAAAAACGACGACTACTCTTTCCTTTCTTTGTATCTACTCAACCATGAACCTCACAACCGGAATAAAATGAAAAGGCCAGAGGTTACAAAAAACGAAGAATCACGTTCTTGTACAAAAAAAATATGCTTTGATGCTCAAGATATATCACGTACTTGCATACATGTTTTTCAACCAGTAACAATAATAATAATAACATTATATACTGAATTTTCTATATCTAATCAAGTGTGCCAGCTGTTAATGACTCGTCGGCGAAGAAGTAATTAATTTTTAAAATACTTTTTGTACTACTATTTTGTTTGTCAACGAAACATACATGTTTTCAACCAGTAACAATAATAATAATAACATTATATACTGAATTTTCTATATCTAATCAAGTGTGCCAGCTGTTAATGACTCGTCGGCGAAGAAGTAATTAATTTTTTAAATACTTTTTGTACTACTATTTGTTTGTCAACGAACGCCCAACGAGAGAGAGAGTTGCCTTGTTGTTTGCGTACCAAACTGACTCGATTATTTTTTATAATTATTGTGATAAAGGAAAAGTAGGTAAAAAATGACGATATTCAAAATTAATATAATTAAAACCGGTATTGTTATTAAAATTGCTTCCAACTGCTGTAAATTGACTTGTTTTTGTGTCATTGTTTTATTCTTTATACTATATACATACTTACTCGTCTGAGCACGTCTCAAATTGAGACTCCCAATTTACCAATTTCATATATATATTTTTTTTTTCAATTCAAGGAGTCGAGTTGTTATTATGATGGGTGCTGATGATGATGACCATGCCATGGAACACGAACACAACAACATTGATGACAATTTTACCTTATGCCTGTTGTACAACAGAGCACACATTTTTTTTTTGCTTTCACTCGCTCGAACTACCGTAAATAATTTTTTGTTTCGTTTGCAGCTGAAGAAAAAGAAAGTAGGGGCAATTGTTTATTATTTCGCTCCAGCAGCGACTAATAATCCAACAGAAACACATTTTACAACAAAGTAATAAAACATCTGCACGAAAAAGTAACAACGTTAAAAAAAAGTTTGAACAACTGCTTGTTCGTGTGTGCACTAAAAAGTCATTAACAGTTTCCTCTCTTTTTTTCCCCGTCGCCTTTCACTACTCCCATTCAATATAGCGGCAATAATATTATACACACTATTATACACAAACGGTTCCAAAATCTAATCAAGGTCCACCAACCACTGCAGCTGTGCAACGGAACAGCGGATAAATTTGTAGTGGGCGACTATCAAAAAAACAGGACCAACACGGTAACGGCGATGATATGACTGACTGACGAAGAAAAAAAAATTGGCACAGCGAGAGAGAATTGAAGTTTTACTGCTTTTGCCACGACATTCACTCTCTTCAAGCGACTGCTACTTGCTTTAAGCAAGTCCTGCTTGCTGTTAAAAATGTGGAAATGAATTCTGGAATGTATTATGATAGCAGCAGGCCAGCCCCATCAGCACTAGCACCATCATCACTAGCAGCACCACCACCGCATCAGAACAAGAAGAAAGCTGGAATGACCTCTGTGTTCCAACAAACACACGTTGAAAAAGTGGTTTTATTTTAGCTGGCATGCCACGGCAAAGCAAAAGGAGAGTGAGTCGCGAGGAACAACGACGGCAGGCAGGGGCAGTAGTAGTAGCAGCAGCAGCACTGGTAATCCTACTTATGTCTCTTCTGCTTCACTGCTACCGCTGAACTAACCAAGTTATAAATGTTATAGTGAGAGTGAGAGAATGTACGTACGTCATCATAGTCATATATATAGGCTTATAGTTTTTTTTTATTACACAGAGCAAAATCCTATATAGCAGCATCGGTAGTAGTGGTGGTGTTGTCAAAAGTGTAGATCTATAGATAGAGACAAGCACAAGAGTGGAGTTGAAGTAGATATGTGTACACCAGCAATAATACTAAGCCAGCTTACAACTACAGAGAAAAAGTTGGTATGGTTGGTGGCGGTGCTTCTAATGTTGCTGCTGCTGCCGCTGCTACACAGTGCACATGTGTACACTGAGAGAGATAGAAGCAGAAGAGAACTATCACACCACACATACTACTACAGGACTAAACTCGATTGATCAAAAAATGTTGACGAGGAAAAAGGAGTCGAGAGAGAAAGAGGGAACAAACGGCAGCAGCAGCAGTGGAACAGTTAGAGCGAAAGGAGAGCAGGAAGAAATGTATACGCTTTTACGGTTAGCTTCAATAAGCAGAAAGAAGCGAGAAGGTTTCTCTCTGTGTCCAGGTCCACCAAAAAAAGAGAAAGCGAACCGTCAAGCATGCAGTAAGTAGGAGCGGCAAAAGTCTACAAGAAAACTTTCTCCTTTTGATACTATTATGGATATTATATGTATATAAGGAATGACTTGCTTAAGAAGGCAAGCCAAAAAAAAATAAAAAAAACTTGCTCATCCAAGTGGAATACATTCCATATCCGGAGAACCAAGTAGCTGTATGTTTTACATACATAAGCATAAGTATACAGACATACATTTATACAATGTCCTTTTGAAACATTGCAAATTTCTTTGTTGTACTGTCAGACCTTCCACATGCTTGCGTTAGAACAACAAACAATATTATGCTGATATGAATGGAACACAAGTGGGGAAACCCAACTAGAAATAATAAGCATTATTGTTTCTGGGACAGGACACACCAAAAAAATCTCTCTCTCTCTCTCTCTCTTTCTCTACCTATCCGCTATACCCTTTTGCATGAATATAACAGTTAGGTATTTGCAGTAATATCAAGTCAGAACAACGACGAGCAGCTTTCTTTCCACTTCATTTCATCGCCCACGTATGGACGCAGCGAGTCATATCACTCAACATATGTGCCTTTCTCCGCTCTGCTATTCTACACTCGCTTTCTCCAGTTTCTAAAAAGTATAAATCCGCTCCACTTCCACCATCATTTACCATCGCCATTATTAGCAATGCACAGTTTCCCTTTCTACTACCACCACACACTGCTGTAATAGTAGTAGTCGTAGGATTTTGTAAGTGGGGAGAAAATCCTCTTTGACTCTTTCCATGAGAGAAGAAAAAACGAAAACAACGGCAACTAATTCCATGAAGATCGAGTAACAAAATAACAACTGAAATGTTGCCTTTTTTTACTACACACGTGCATATAAGTATATGGAGGCATGTCTTTGAAGCTTAAACTTTTCAAATGATACTATCATGTTGAGAAGAAAAAAAAATCTTTCCAGCAATAATCATTACCATCATTCTCAGCAGAAAAAAAACATGAACATGATCTCTTAAAGATTTTCTTGTTTTCATCTATCTTTCTTGAATGCTAATAACTGTAAATGTACAAAAAAAACAAACACAAGTCAGTCAAGACATTCCAGTGAAAACTGCATTGCCTACGGGGGAAGAAGGCACTATACAAGTATGGAGGCAGCATGCCAACATGTGATATTATGTTCAAAGAAAAGCCTACGTGGCATGAACTTGATTATTACCGTTACAATAAAACAGCTCTATTATTCACAAACGAAAAGGGAAAAAAACTACACAGTTGTACATACTTTCTTCTACTTTCTTCTTTTTTTTTTGTCGTTCAGTTGAAATGCCAACAACAACAACAACAACATGCTAGTTATTGTAAAAGCCATAAAAGTAAAAAATAACAACCGCACACCAGCTTTCTTTCACCCATTTTCCTAAAAAGGTGAAACAGAAGATCCCTTTTCAGATATTCCTCTATTTTCAACTGCTGGCTATTTGTAAGGTAGTATGTAAGTATAGCAGCGCAAGTACTATATGATATGATGATGCTGACTGAGCATCATGCAGAAAATGAAATTGTATGAAAGACAATAAAAGCAGTAAAATAGATGGTTTCTACCTTGACTTGATATTTTGTATAAATACACATGAGATTTGTCATCGAGCCATGCTTTGAATAAAAAATGTTGACTACTTCACTACGCGTGTACCTAGCTCACTACTTTTACTTCCATCATGCCATACATAATATATACACATCCTGTGAGTACAATGTCGACACAAAAAAAATTTTTGTGAACAAAACGGTATGAAATTTTTACTCACAACAAGAAGACAGGCTTGCTGAGAGGAACAAAAAAGCAGCAGCAGCCGTAGTAGTAGTAAAACAAAAGCCAGAGCACACACAGATTTGACTTATGAGACGTGAGCCAGCATAAAATCATTTTTCTGAGTCGTGAGCAGAGAGAGACGAAGAATGGCTTTTAGCTTCTCTCTCGGTCGGATTTGTCGGGGAAGAGGAGGCAATAACTAACTGGTAGAAGAGGCTCACACAGATTCACATTATTATGGTTTATTAGACGCCACAAAACGAACCTAATATCTTCTCTCTACCACACCGGCATCCTAAAAATATATATTTTATAAATACCGCGTACGCAAGATCTATGTTTAGTGCTGTAGTGGTTTTTTTTTGTAAAAAAAATACACGTAATGTTTAAAAGATCAACTTTGCGAACCGGCACGCAGCACAAAAAGTACACATGTTCATAATATCAAATGGCCACGCCACACACTAACAACCACCAGAAACCAAAGCAATAGTTACGATGATGATGACGACGACTTTATTAAACCTTATCATTACCCAAAATTTTAACATGGATAAGCCGGATAAGCGTTTTCGCTATATACAACATAAACACATACAGAATCTATAGCCGTCCTTGTTTCGTTGTTGATGATCATCATGATGATCGTGTAGTTTGGCCAAAAAACATTGATGAAAGATGCATTAGACAAGGAGCATGTTTTTATTTTCGCTGATGCTGCTACTTCTGGATGATTACCAAAACCTAAATACACTACATTATATTTTACACGAACAACAGCAGTATAGAGCATGTGTGTGTGTGTTTTTTTTTTGCGGTTCTTTTTCAACTTGGTAGATTCTTTTTTAATATTTACCAACATTATCATTGTGGTAGTATTTTGCTATTTTGCTGATGTTCCGATTTCTCTAGTAGCCTTGGCTCGTTTTTTAATTTAGGTAGTGGTTGTTTTTCTAGTGCAAATGAAAACATTGAAAGATTTACGTTGATTGTTAAAAGCTCAGGTGCAGCAGCTGATGAAGATGATAGGGTTCAACCACATTGTTA
>JAHZMT010001284.1:0-15291 GCA_027743785.1 Sinhomidia bicolor
CGAAGGGTGAAACCAAGAACGTATTACTGTAAATGAAAGTTTTCTAACTAAGCAATAGGTAGTATAGTAGTAGTGGTGGTATGGTGGTATAAGTACTACATTGAGCTGTTTACACAAAGAAATGAAATATATACACCCACGCACAGATTTGCACATGGATTTCTACAAAAAAAATCTCATTACTTTTATTACCTGCTAGAAAGAGTTTTATAAGCTGGTCATCATATGAATTTAAGGTAGAAGAGTCTTCTTGAGTCGTCGTGAGTGGTCTTTCCCATGTAATGATATGATTTGTATTTTGTGATCCCAAGAAAAAAATGGAATTTGTTTTCTCCTAGTAATCTAGTCGTAATTCATCAGCAGTAGCAGCAGCTCCCTGGAGTTCCTCTTTTCATCTTGACGGATAAAAAACCGAAAAAAATAAAGTACACCTCTAAGGTGTATATTACTTATGTACCAAAAATGTAGCATAATTAATTAGCTTAATTTTACCAAGTTTAAATACCTTCATTCCTTATATAATCTTTATTCGAAGAATTCACGCAACGACGACATTAAAAATATTTTATAATTGAGTAGCAGCGATGTAGAGGAATGCTGTACTTTATAGCAAACGTCCACCGCTGCTGGTGGCAGTGGCAAAGGCAGAAATAAAAGTTGAATCTTTCGGATTTTTTCAATTCGAAAGATTATTTACTTTATTGTTTGTAACTAGTTTAACGACTTTCTTTATTGGTCCATTGTCCATTTGTTCAAAAAATATTATTGTCCGTTCTCATTACATTATTGTCGATTTGTGCACTAGTGTTGTATGCCTTTTTGTGGAATGTTAAATAAAAACACAGTATGGAATCGTTATTCATTGGAAAACAAAGTATGGTGAGTGTGATAGTGTGATCAGTGATTAATTGTGATTGTTGGATTGTTCAATGTGTGTTACTTCCCATCTGTTTTTGTAACTACATTTTAAAATTTATTTGGTTTCGTTACGAAACTTTCGCAGAATTTCATAGTCGTAGTACGGGCTTTGTACAGCAGTAGTAGACCTTTTTCATTTGATTATATGTTCTTGTTTGATTCAGTTGAGCATTCATACTTAATTTGATTATTTTAAGTGTCTTAAGCAATATAAGTTTATGAGGGTGAATTTTTACTGAAAGGTATTTTTTCTTTTTAAAAAAATAGTACTTAAGTAATGCCGACGACGGGAAAATTTAGCTATGGACAGGACTGTAAATGGACCAATTAGGAGGACTAGAACGGAAAAAAAAACATTTTCCTTTGGATTCAACAGTGTTCGAAACTTTCTCAAAACTAAATAAGTCACTTGTAACACACGAGTAGTCACCAGTAGGTTAGTCCAAGTTTTTTTCCAGCTTTCGTTATTTATTTAAGTAATCCTGCCCGTTAATGTTGTTTGGGAACAACAGGAGGGCAGCGGAAAATTCACGCGCAGCTGGACATTCAACTTATTGAAGCAGTTACAAGGAGAAAGCGAGAAGGCAACGAACGAAGGCAATGATTTACAGTATTATACTAGGATAATATATGGAACATTAATGTATTATGTATGTATTGGAACATTTTCATATATGTTCTATGATCTAAACAGGACAACAGTAAAACGGTCATCATCATCAGCTGGTTAAAAATATTGGGAAACAGTAGCATAGGTACTTCCAACTTGCTCCAAAAGGGATTTGTTCACTCCCTTTCACTCCTTTCGCCTTAAGCATACCAGTGGCACCCGAGAAAGTTTCCTTCCTTTCACTTTTCATCCAAGTCAAAGTAATGCAACTTCACATGTGCAAGTAATGCATTATAGATTTTTCTTTCCTTGAGACAGTAAGTCAAATATGTTTTTTTTCATTTAGCAGTCAAAATGCCTATAATATGTAATACGACTTTATTTAGCTCAATGCTAAGTTTTCATTTAAAAAAATGTCTTTTATGTTAGTTGACGAACCTGTAGTAAACTCATTGAAGCAAAAAAAGAGAAAGCTAATCCCATATAAATTGAGTGTCGTGTGACGAGAAACACAAATTGGTTGCATATTGGATCTACGAGGAACCTGTGCGGTTTGTGATTTATCCCAATAGCATCGCCGTGTTCACAAGTGTGCCTCATTCTTGAACATAAAGCTGACGGAAAGACATAGAATGGTATGTGAAAAGTACAGCGCACGAAACAAGAAATAACTGAAGTAGTTGGTTTTTTGTACTTATTCTCATGAACTTAAAACTGATTCATTCACAAAGATTTATTCACTTATTTTGTTTGATATTGCATAGAGAACAACATATGTAGTAATATTAAACTGGTGGTATTTGTTTAGTTTGAATAGTCTGTGTATATCAAGTAGTAGTATTAACTGCACTTAGTTTTTTGTGCTAATATTTTTAAAGGTGAGGTAAGGTAAGGGATCATGAATTGGCTAGGTAGGATCAGACCATACCTGAATTCACCACAACATATCATAATTATATCAAAATGAAAGTAACAAGAATATACTTGTGTTTTTAATAGTATTATGATTATCAATAGTACCTACACTACTTTTGCGTGCAGCCGCAATAGATGACCTAGATAATTTTTTTGTTGTTTTCTGTTAGAAATTGACTGCATTTAATTTAAAATAGCATTTATGTAAATGTATATTTAGTTTATTGATACTGGGTGAAGGAAAAATCGGTGCTACTTTATCCTTTTCCAGACTATTGATTACAACAAGAAGTCAGGAAACAGAACAAATATTAATACTCAAGTAATGTCAAACTTATCTATCATCTTAACTTATCTTAACCTCTGCATTTGTACACTACCACAGTTAGCAAGGAACTATTTGTAGGGTCAAAGTTGTACCTTGGCACTTAACTTTAAACGTAGAATATTTGCTCGAGAACTGGAATTTTTACTTTTTAAGCAATTTTATAAATTTTCTCTATCGTGAGGCATTTGACCAATTGTTTCTGCTAACAATAAGTATAAGTTTACATAATGGAACAAGTGGAAGTTTGTAATAGTTGGGAAGAGTTTGAGGATAATTCAAAGGTACACATTTTAGTTGTTGAGTTAATATTAATATGAGTTAGATGTTATTTGACTTTTGGGAGTAGTTTTAGCTCTTGATCCTTCTTCAAGATTAATTTACACTGAGAATGTATAAATCTCTCACTTTGTAGCTTGTGAACAATTCAAAAGTGTAACTTATACTAAAAGTTAATAATTATTATATTTGAAAAAATATTTTGTAGCTTTTGGAGCAGCAATTGGAGAAATTAAAGCTTCAAAAGGAGCGGGATACCGTAATAGAATCTGAGTCTGAGCTACAGTCAACATCAGCGTCCACCGTATCAGAAGCTCTTCCCAAGATGAGAGTTTTGAAAAGAAATGTAGCCCTCCCTGTCAGCAACACAGAAGGTAAATTACTTTTTAAATTTGAAGGTTCAATTTGTGTTGGAGACTTACAATGCACATTGTTTTCGAATAAATTAAATAACATTTCGGTTTTTGTTGTACAGTCAAACCACCGGACGCGGCGGTTGCTAGTACAAATGGTGTATTACATACTACAGTAATACACGAAGAAAGTCCGCGTACTCAATATGTGCCACCTGAACCACGAATCTCTATATTAACCCGTCCAAAAAAGAAATCAGCCGAAGATTTGTCTTCTGGTAGTAATGGAAAGTCGAAAAATCAACCAGTAAAAACTTTAGAACAGGTAAGCTATATTTTTAGAGTTATTATATGGGTTAAATATACATGCATGTATGTTATAACCATGTTATTTATTTTGATAATTTTAGAGGGAGCAGGAGTATGCGGAGGCTCGGAGACGGATATTCGGCGGTGACGAGGTGGAATCGGAATCGTGACTCAGTTTTAAAATAAGTGATACAAAATTGTCAGAAAAATATATTTAATCGTGTGGGTCTACCAGCTAATTGTACTAGTGTTATAAATTCTTTCAATATGTAACTGTACATAATAACATTATACGAAAAAATGAATGTCCCTGCCGAATTGTGTCGTATAAATCGTCAAAATACAGAAACAATGATAACGCAAAAAATTCGTACACGAGTCATTTATGTGAGATGTAATATACCCAAGTATTTAAGTATACATAAGTAGTAGTTAAGTTATTTTCATTGCTAACAAAAATACTAAAATTGACATAAATACAATGGTGAAAGGTTGTACGATCGGTTCACGCAACCTTAATAAATACTCTTTTTAAAAAGTATTTTGGGAACAGTACAACTTTTGCAAAATATTGTTTTGTATTGTGTCAAGCAAGCATTGATTCTTACTAAACTTATTTATGTCATGAGGTTTGCTTCACTCGTAAACTAACTTGATCAGGAGAAATATTGCGAGAATATTTTAGGTTGATTGAGGTCAACAGAAAATTAAGGCATTCTAAGAATAATGAAAGCAATATACATATGTGTGCGTACAATAACAAGTTAAAACAATAGATGTACTTATTACTTCTATTGTTAAAACTGCGTCATAGTATATAAGACATACTATATAATCATTTCTTTCCTTAGCTATCTGGCTGTATGACACTTAGAGTACGGAAAGTAGTAGTAGTATGCCATCATAGATATGACATGCCAACTGTCAGCTAATGACAACTGGGATTACAGTTCTAGTTGAAACTTTTGAAAGTTAGGAAATTTTTAGTTTTGCTTGGTGGTTTACCTAAATATTTTCGCTGTGAGCATTTTTCTGGATTGTCGTTTTTCAACTTATTGAATACTTTCAAAGTTATTACAGTAAGTGGTAATCATAGACATACCAAGTATGTTATTGTTCAAATATTAATTTCTCAAAAGCAGAATTCACTATGACTAGCATGCCTTTGAAACGGGAGTATGTGATGTGACCCAGTTCTTGTGTATATACATATTTAATGTATTTCAATTTAAATGATGACCAAGTTATCATTGAGAAAAGTTACCCCTTCCCTCGTGTTTTGTCATATAATAATCGTAAAGTCGTAAAATATAGGCTAATTTATGACAATCTCTCTCCAAATGCAAAATTTAGTACAAAGAATTATGTACGTGCTTTTTCCCAAAACAAATAGTACATATGAAAGCGACTTAAACTTCAAAACTCTACAAACTACACAAACGTTCAGATTTACTTCTAGCTACTGCACACGTTCTTACGCATTATCTTAGCCCTACATTTTTTCTGGACTAGCACAACTTCAACTCATTTCTCTGCAATTTTCTTTTGAACAAATCCATATCTGCAGGCCTAAAAACATGATAGTAATGATCATCTACGTAAGTACAAAAGAAAATCCATTCATTTCTTGCACCAACCGCCTCCACCTATGTAGTTAGGAGGATAAGGATCAACGCATCCAATCTCGGATAACGGATTTGGTGAAACACACACACAAACGGCAGGTAGAACTAGTGTCTAGAGCTGGCAGCACAGCTTTTTAGTTACATAGTCTATGAAATTGAGGCAATAAATAATAGTCCCGTCTTAGAAAACATCTCATTCTATACCATTGGTCGTACGCGTTCTTTTAGAACGAACCCACCATGTTTTGACATCTTTTGCTTAGTCGACAGTTTCATTCATGCATTTCTACTTTCTGGGTACGCTCAATGCATTTTTATACGATACATCCAACAGCAAAGTAACAACATCCTAAAAACGTGCTATGTACTACAGATTGTAATATGATGATGATGAGTTGTTTGATTGAGCAACGCAAAGAAAAGCGAGCAAACTTGTCATTAATTTCTGGTGTGCCCCTACCTACGCAAAGAATACTATCGCTAGACAAAATGGAGCAAGTAAGTTACATTAACAAATGAGCATAAAAAAAGTCAGTCACACTCATCGCATCGTTATCATGCAACTGTACTCAAACTCATCGTCTTCTCATATTATATGAGGAGGCATATAATATGATAACGATAAGAAAAAAAATTGACAAATCAAAATGCTAAAAAGGATTCACGTAGTAATATTATGCTCATCTTTTCTCTCTCTTCTTTGCTGCTGAGGAGGGAGGCTAGGAAAGTCTTCTATGAAAATCGTGATTCATAGTAGGACGCTGGCGCTGCTCCTGTATCACTATCTCTATCTTCCTACCGTTCTCTTTACCTCTCTGAGTCTAGGATTACCTAAGCTGTTTGTTTTTGTACTCAGGCAAGCTTTCGGGTTCTCTTGAGTTGTTCACTTTGTTCAGCTAGTATTCCCCTTGTTCTCCGTTTTTCTTCATTTGTACATTTCTACTAATTCTGTTTTTTCTCTCTTCGCATATCTTAATAGCAAACAGCGGAATAAAATGATGGGCCACCTGCATAATACCCTGCAGGCGAGTTTTGTTTTTTAGAAATTTTCTATTTAAGCCTATGTTTTGTGTGTTACCTTTTATTAAATATAAAAAAGACAGTCTAGCAGGCAGGCACTAGGCAGCGGAGAAAATTGAGGTGGAAAACTATAAGCAGAGCACGTTTCTTTACATTTTCTTGTTTGCCCCGTTTCGAACGACATGTATGATGTTGTTTAGCGCAACAGTAACCGTATGCGTATGGCGTACTTGTGTACTCCTCTTTTACCCGTTCCTTTCCTCCTTCAATTTTTCAAGTCATCTCACTCCGTCTCGGTTTGTTCGTTACTCATTTGTTCCCTTCAGCAGCCTAAACAAGTTATTAGGAGTAGTAGTAAGAGCAGCGAGCTGTGCCGCAGATGACGATGGTTTTCCTGCCTGTTTTTTTCCTTGTAAAAAACAGCAAAATGCGATGATGAGGAGATGAGAGATGAAAATGATGGTGAAAAAGAGAGCTAGAGAGAAGATTCCCCCAGGTTTTTGAACACCGTTTCTCTACATCATGCTTACATCTGTTCCTTTCCTTCTTGTCTGGTTGTGTGTGTGTTTATGTAGAAAAAGTGGTAAAAAAAACTTTGAGCGATCAACTTTAACTTTAAGCAAAGTAAGTAGCATGAGTAGCAAGTAGCAAGTTTGCTTTTTTACAACAAAGAATAGCGCAGGACAACATGAGAAAAAGGACCAGAGAGAGACCAAAGAGAAGCATGTGTTGTACAGCAAGTCGACAATAAAACCATTTAGAAATGAAAAATCTTTTCTTCGTTCTTCTTCAACCACCACCACCAAGCACTTTTTTCATCTTGTTTAAGTGTATATTGTGCCTTTAAACATTTCTGTTCAACAATGAGTTTTGTCATGTGTGCGTTGCACATATACTATTATGCAAAGGTCCTGCATTATAGATTATTATTTTGAAGTTGACGTATGAGTATATGCGCTTCCTTTATGTTTACCAAGTATGTACGCGTAGCTGTAGTACACTTTACAACTTTACATGATCTAGTAATTTATATAAACTAACTACTGGTAAGACAGAATAGGGATTGTTGTATTAGACCGCTGCAGTAATGTAAAATTACAACCAACAAAGTCGTGATATGATACGACGTTGATGGAGGAGGTTGTGGTCGGTGATGAATTCTACAACTTTACTACTACCACTTCTGTGTAATTACGTACGTACGACACGATGAACTACAAGAAAATCATCAACAGTAACATCATCCCGAAGGTATGCGTGCAATCAGCAATGCTACAATGCAACAACAGTAAACATGATTATCATAATAAGCACAAAGAATACGTACTCTTATATTCAAAGCTAAAATATGTACAGTGAATGGAAGCAGTGTGTATGTATAGATGAATATAGATTAAAAACTCCCTTTTCAAAAAAACACGATGATCTTCATATCACCTTATATGTACGGCATAAAACAGGCCGCTTACCTTCGTTTCATATACAATTTCCACATCTTCGTTTCTTTTTCTTGTTACCTCCCTGTCGATTTTATTATACTCATATATACCTACCTACCAATGTGAAAAATGTGGAACGGAGATGATAGTAAAAATTTACAAAAATAAATTGTGTATGCTCTTAGTTGATCTTCTCTCTCTCTCTCTTTCTATCTATGTGTGTAGGCAGTTTTTTGTTATTGTTGTGGGATTTGGTTTACTATTACAATGTAGCGTGCCGTCTGTTGTAGTGGGCTTAATTTTAACACAGAGCATCATCCATCATGCATATTTTCATTATTTTACGCATTCCTATATAGACATTACAAACGCTACTGCCTTGTCTGTGTACATTGTAATAAAAAATATTATTACAAAGATTATAAAATATGACAAGTAAAAAGGGGAAAATGAAACAGTGTCTCGTACGATAAAGTTTTTTAGAAAAAATACATTATTTGATATTACTATCATCCCTGTTCCTATGCTAATATAAAATTAGGTATCGGTATTTCATATAATATATTTTTTATTGCTACTTATACTGCAAATGCTGCTGGCTGTGTACAAAATCGACTTACGCACAGCGTCATGTCTTGTTTGTGACTAATATTGGTAACGATACAAAGGTATTCCTCAAATTCAATTCAGTCATATTGTTAGGTTATTACCAAGAAGAAAGGAATGTTAAAAGCATGACAAAAGACTGACACAAACACACACATGCAGACGCTTCATATTCTGCTGCTGACTGACTGACGAAGAACAAACGGACTGTTTTTACCATTATTACAACCATCATATTTTTTTCAGGTGATGAGGTGGTGGTGGTGGTAGCATAAAATAGCAGCAGTAGATGTGGGGGGATGATGTTACTCATCTTATTTTCTGTACAACCACTACTTGTTTTTCTCTCACTACTACCACAGGTAACTTGTAGTTGTAACTTTATAGCCGTCACCGTCACAATGTATTATATCATGAGGAGCAAATATATATGATATGTTATGATGATGATCCTTTTTTCTTTTTCTTATGATACATAATATCTCGTTGTCTTCTTTACCTAGCCTAATGCCAACGTTTCTTCTTAAGGTGGTGGTGGTGGTGGCAGCGATGATGTTGGTTGAGACTGCTGACTTAGAAAACGTGTTGTTAGTTCTCTTCTGTATGTACGGCAGACGAGAAGAAATCAAAACGTACTTAGGAACAAGCGTACGACGGCAGCAGTTGCAAGTGCCATGCCAGGGCATAAAAATATAGCCTATCTATAATAATATTCTCAATAACAACATCACCACCACATCATTCACTATTGCTTTTTTATACAGTGTGTGTCCTTCGATCTTGATAGCCTTCTGCTTGCACTTGTAAGTACAATAATAAAAGCAGAGGTAAAAAATTTCCTACACACGTCGTATGTGATATGGCCTTTAGTTGCCTGCCAAACTTGTGCTCTATACTAAAACTTTTTTGTTACTACAAGTTTGAATTGATGTGATGAGCGACAGGAGTACAGGACAGATATTACAGAGATATAAGTATGCGTGTAGCTAGCTATATGCAGCAAATGGGCTGAACTTGTTAGTTTTTTTTGTTGCATGGAAGGTCCCTTACCAAAAATTGTAATAGGCATTACGTTGGCATTATATTGCCTTGATGTCATGTATTTTGTTTCATTTTTTGGTTCGTTTGTTGTTCAAGTTGTGAATTGCTGTTGTATGGAGTTGGTGTATTTGGAACCGTGACAGAAGACGTGAAATCCAGTATATGAAATAGAGAGAAGAAAAATACAAGAGATATTTTTTGGAGTGGAGGATTATTATCAACAACGACAGAGAAACAGCACATTCATGTTGTGGCATGCAGTTTTACGGGACAGAAATGTTGTATGTAGGTATCTTCAATGATGATCATGTGTCTTCTTTTTACGGCCTGTATTGCATGGAATATTGATATTATGGACTATTATGATTATTGTGTAACTAGCTCCAACTAAATTTCTAATAAATGTGCAGTTTTACATGTACTTTTAGAGAAGAGAAACAAAGCTAAATTATTTTGTGTGCTTGTAGTGCAGGCAGACTGACAAAAAAAGCGCCCACAACAAAGCATCGTAACAGTCACCGTTGTAATGGTGTTCGTGGTGGATGGAGAGAGAGAGGAGCATTACTCTTTTAGAACTACGTCTACTCTGACAAAGTAGTACCATGTAGTTTAGTATTGCCATTAGTGTGCCTGTTTTTGTGATGCGAATGTGAATGTCATGTGTTGTTGCTAGTGTGAAACAGGGTAGAAGAATACCATTTCAGCAGTCATCACATTAATTCAGCAGAAAGACAGGAGAGTGGAAAATAAGGAGTAAGTAAATAAAGTAAACGGACGACAAAAAGTTATCAGACAGGCAGCAAAGTAGCAGAGAACACAACAATAATAACAGGAAAGGGAAAAAAACGAGATCATTAAGGGATCTTGTTTGCTTGCTTCTTTGCCTATTTGGTTATAAGCCTATCTCTGACCTGGACAAATGTCGAGTAGATTCATCCGTTTCATCGCCAATATAATACCTTTACATTGCCACCGTTGGTGTTGTTATGCTAGGTTCCCTTTCCCCCCTGCATATCCGTGTGGCACTTACCTTCTCACTTTTTCATGATCACCGCGATAAAGAAAACGGTGTACACATTTGGTTTGTTGAATTGAAACAACTTTTGCTGGCTGGAATTAAAAAAATACACGTAATGGCTATACCATAATACCTACCTATATTTCCTCTCCAGTTCATCCACTCGGAAAAGTATTATACGGGATAGATACAATAGACCAATTGTTAAAAAAAGAGGGGAAAATATAGCAAATTGAGTAGAGAGAAACAGAAAGACCAGTCCGTCAGTCAGTATTCAGTACTTTTTTTTATAATATGGACAATAATATTAATGTGAAACGTGTTGTGTGCATATGCCATGCCAGTTCTCGAATACCTATGTACCAGAATGCATTATGCATAAAATACGTTGTTGTAGCACTACTCGTGGTTAAAACCGTGCGTGGTGTTCCTCTGTATAATATTCCTCACAGTGTTTGTTGTTGTAAGTTGAGTCTCTGAGTCCAGCAAGCAGCAGCAGCAGCCACATCAGTTCAGTTTGTAACTGACAAACGGTGAAAGAAAAGGCGAGGAGAGTTGAAAGAAAAAAAAGAGTGAGTGTTGCGGAGTTGAGTCTCTGAGTCCAGCAAGCAGCAGCAGCAGCCACATCAGTTCAGTTTGTAACTGACAAACGGTGAAAGAAAAGGCGAGGAGAGTTGAAAGAAAAAAAAAGAGTGAGTGTTGCGGAGTGGAGCTCTCTCTCTGTCTATCTCTTCATTGTACAGAGTGATGTAGCAGCAGCAGCGTATTAAAAACAAGGGCTTTGTGTAGCTCTCCTAGCTTCAACTTAAAAAAGCAGACCAAAATCAAGCTGCAGAGCCAGTCATGTATGGAAACTGGAAGGAAGAAGGGAAACATATATAATACAACACATAACATTATAAATAGATGATTACAAAAAGCATTATCATAATCGTAATCATCAGCCTTATTTCCACTTTCCAGTCCAGTCGTTATCATCATCATCAACATCATCACCTACAACAGTAGTAGTTATTTAGATAGATACTACCACAACTATACGCTGATCAAGATTTCATGAAACAAAATTGTAGTGGCTTCCTGTGAATTTTGTGGGAATATACCATAACCCCAAGTATATATTTACATGTTGTAATAATAATAAAGTTATTATTACTCCTTACGTTATACAGTGAGTGTTTATGTGACCCGAAACAAAACACAATTTTCATTTTCACCAAAAAAAGATGTAATAATATCCTGCATCTGATCTGCCCACCGACCTCTATTTCAAATGAATTTTTTTATATTTTGACCTGTCAACATAAAATAATAATAATAATCATTAAATAAGGACCGCCAGACTGTGTAATTACATGCAGGCTAACAGGAGACATACCTTAAGTTGAGTGGTTCTCCTTGTGAATTTTTTCATCTTTTTCAATGCAATGACATCTGCTTAGTGCGCTTGCAATATTGCATACAAAACTGTAACGGTCTTCTTTTGTCGTGCGTCTTGTTCATCGCTCTAAATTCGTTTCTTGTGGAGAAGAGCAGCATTTATCATTATCATCTTCATGTCCAAAACAAAGAACGTCACGTTGGTTTATTTACAAATGAGCAAAAAAACCAATTAAAAACTAAGTGTCAGTAGTAAATTGCTCGATGATAATAATTATGATACTCATTCATCCATCATTTACTACTGAGATGTTATTGTGCTTTGTTTTGTTGTGCAAGAAATGAGAGTGTGTGGTCTTTACAAAAATCTTTGCAATAAATTAGGCCAGTAAAGTGGACTGTGTGCACAGAATAGACGAATTGAATAGATGAGCAGTTGAGTATCTGTTGTAGTGGGCAAAAAAAGACAAGCCGCAACTGACCAAGAGATGCACGCAAACATTGAATATTTTTTGTTTCACTCAGCAGTAAAAGACCTTCCTTCTCTCTTCTCATCTGCGTCAAACATTCCACCAGCTTTTTTTGTTTGGATTCGATTGGAACACTGAGGCGCTCGCCAAGCTCAGAAAAGCGTGTAAAATGTCAATGTTAGTGTTTATGACAAAAGTGACAAGGTAGAAGCCAAAAGTCAGAGAGCTGAAGAGAAGGACAAAAATGCTTTTTATGCTGAAGCACTGCAACAAAGTACGTAATGTAGGTACGTAGCACATGTAAGTCGATGACCACGGACGATTGGATGCAGTCAATTTGAGTTCTATCCAAGATACATACTGACCAAGGAAAGCTAATATAAAAGGTTTACCTTGCGTTAAGTCAGTAAAAAAACGATAAATAAAATCAATAAAAATTGGGACAAACCAAGGAAGAGTAAGAATTACGGATTCAACAATTTTATAAAAGAAGGTAAGCACAATATACAAGCGCTATATTATTCATTCAACAGTTCGTAATATTTGCAAATTATTTGTGTTTTAAACATAAAAATGCTTCTAAAATCATTTCTATGTCCAACCACATTTTGTAACTCTACAAAATTGAGAGAGTTTTTCAAACTTACTAACTAATAATAATAATAATAATTGAAAAATGATTGCAACGCAGTAATTGAATAGATGGTAATGGAGAATATTAAAGACAAAAGATTGCATACATGCGCCATAGAACTAACCTTATTGTTTCATCTTCATCATCATTATCGTCAATCATTTTTGCCATTCTTGTTCATCGACAGTCTATTATAGATCACCAGCCAAAGAGTACATCGCGGCATACTAATACTAACATTCATTCTTTTGTGCACAAATGCACGTGCATGTTCACAACGTTTTTTTTACAATATTGCTACACGCTTGCTCATGCTCATCATCAACATCATTCTCATTCTTTTGAAAAGAAGAACCTATATATTTTTAAAACAAAAAGGAAACGTGCACAAGTAGCGTCGCAATCAGGATCATCATCTCTTCGTCGTCATTATTATTATAGTTTATTCGTCATTCATCATGATTCATGAATTATGTAGAATCATCCGAAAGAATTTCAGATCTTCAGGTGAGATACACACATAACTATACATTCATTCAGTCTTACACGCCAACGCACATCATTGAATGCAAAAAAAATTGTAGTACTAATAATAGTAATGATGATACAACAACACACATTAAACGCTATCAACAAGACTGATCATCACCACCTCCATCGTCCCGTACCACCACACCACATTGTAGAATAAGCAGCAGTATCAACGGGGGATATTTAATTTATAACTTTGCAATCACAGCATCATCGTTCATGACTATATGACATGACATACATGCACAGCAGTACGTGCACAAAAAAAATCTATGTTACAGTTAACCTCGCGTTGTTGTTGTAAAAAATATTGTGTTTATGTTTAGTACTGCTCCTTTCCTACTTACATACAATTCAATATTTCACTAAATTTCAATTCAAAAATGTATAACCTGTTGTCATTCAGCATTATCATTACCATCAGTACCAAATCAATTCAAATTCAAATAGATTCGTCTACGTTCAAGGCGAAGCACTTGTGTATTGTGTTGTTTTGTTACTACATACATACGTTGGAGGATACATAGGTATTTACGTACATACTACGACGACCTAGTCACTAGTAGTAGATATTTCAATATGAAATTATGAAAATAATAATAATAGAGAGCTTTGTGTTTTTATGCTATAAGTATGTACATGCATGCATCTTCTTAGGTATTATTCTTATCTATCAGTTTTGCTCCCTGAAAGTTTGTAATAATGATGCAAACAAAAACGTGTGTAACCTTTATTCTAACAGCATAGCGTCCTATTATAACCCTGCTCTCCTGTTCCTTTCTTGATCATAATCAAATCAGCGTGTCGTTAACAAAAAAAGAGATAAAATATTCAGTTTCTGTTGAACTTTTGTTTGCCTACACATATTACCTACATAAGTGTGTAGGGTAATCTCAATCTAATCTCAAGCTTAGAAACACAGATTGAAGTACTACCAAAGCCTTTTAAAAGTCATACTCCACGCCAGGCCACCAGGCCATATTGATAAACAGGATCTTATACAACACTGCAGTTCATCTCCCACCTTATTTTAATGAAGATGAAAAACAGAGGAATGCAAAAACGTAATAATAATATGCAACCTTTGTAGTGATTGTAGTATTGCGGAAGGAGACTAAAAATTGTTATTTTTTTTTACATTTTTCGCATGTTGGTGCAAAGTACATATTTATTTATTTATGGAACTGTGCAAAACGGCAATGTGTAGAGCAATTACACGGACCTGTGGACCTGAGTTGAGTTATCCACAGGCATCGTCATAAAACTACCAGTGTAATAAATATACAACACAAATAAATTCTGAATCTATTCAATAAAAAGGATAAAGAATGATTGAATCTTTAAATTCCTTACCTACCCAACCTATATCTATTTCTGCATCTATATAGACTCTACTTTTCATCATCATTACTGTCTGACTGTGCATACGATGTTCATTATTATTATTAAATTTATTTTTTTTACATCTGCAAGCATTCATAATCATTACCTACACAAAAAAGCACCTGTAAAAAGATTAAAAGGCGTGTCTGCAAAATAGCCATCTTCATGAGGCTATGATGAGCTACAACGATATACGCTGTTGATAATGAATGATTATAAGTTAAAGTGAGCATAACACCAACTTGTAAAAAGTAACATCAAGATATTATGTGATGCCCAAATCCCATGCATATCTTATCTATCATTTTTCAGCTTTTATTTGGCTGCTGATTCTGACTTGGTCTGTAACAACAAATGCAATATTTCCTACTTTAGTTTGTACAAAAAAATTCACATAAATATTTGTACATTGGCAGTAGTAAGTACACATTATCT
>JAHZMT010001285.1:0-29779 GCA_027743785.1 Sinhomidia bicolor
GAGCTAACAAGGTAAACAAGATCAACATAATTGTCGTCGTCATCATCATCATCGGTGGTTAGTATTGAATATCATCATTATAGGGACCACCACACTACAACATCATGCAATTGTAAATATATTTTTATATTAAACGCAACAAAGTCAAGAAACTTTGAAAAAGTTTGTTGTGTTGTGTAGGCAGACTGATAAGGTTGAGGTTGTAGGTCGTTCCAATGAAATGAGTAGTATGTAGTAGAGGTGGTGGTGGTGGTGGTAATAGTAAACCCTTTTATCCTAACTTGCTGATGTATAATAAGAACCGTAAATTATAAGGGTAATTCTTGAAAAGGGTTACCTGCTATCATTGCGCTATCCTCTGCATTTTTTATAAATGAACTGTGAAGGAGGAGGTGTGGTATTTGGTAATTTGGAGGTAGATATTTAAATAAAAAAGCGTGTGCTGTGCGTGCATGCATACTAATAAAACAACACAGATGCCATATTATTTGAGTGTTTCCTTTAAGTGGTGACATCGAACTTCGAATATCAACTTGTTCATAGTTGCTGCAACGACGAGACGGGTTGAGACACAACCAGAAAAAAAGGCAACTCAACAACCAATTTTTGTTGAAAGAAACTGAGCTCAGGAATTGCAGATAAATAAATACTTACTTGGTAGGTGCAAGGGTTATTGTATATCTATCAACCAACTTGCGTTGTTGTTTACCATGCGTGTCATCACTGCTTCAACAGCAGAGTACTTCAAGCCTCGCCGGTCCTGCCTACTATTGTAACGCACATGTTTTTAAAAATTATTCATCATCATCAGTCGTTGTAATGCTCATACGTATTTGTGCAAATTTACTCAAGTCACCTTATATCAAATCGATAATACACCAGGTGGAGATGAAAAATGAGCTAATTTATTTTAAAAAATACCTTCTTTCTTCATTCGATCAAATAAAAATACAAACGCACAACTATTTTATTTTTTCGACGAAATAAAAATGATAAATTTGAAAAATTACCTTTTTCGAAATCATGTCTCTTCGTATATCGTAATCATTGATAAATTATTTTATGACAACAATCACTGCGAGGACAACGTTTTGACCACGTACGCACACACACAGACGCATACATAACCCAACTTTTGCTATTACGTGTGTGTCACATAACGTGTTACAATTATTTGTGGCATGTCATAATCCCATTATGATAAAAATTAAAATCATTGTTACAGTCAAAAAGGAAAAAAAACTGGTATTTTTCTTAAAGATTTGTTAGTGTGTGTTGTATACCTATTTAATATTGCATATTACACATCACACACACACACACACAATGTTATTTTAAACCTCACAATTATTTATTTAAAGGAAATGCCAAAGACACGAAAACAAAAAGCGTGCGCTTTTGTCTGTATTACGTTATGATTGTCACCAACAGAACAACAGTCGTAGTCTGCAGTTACCCATGACAAATTATATATTTTTTCTCTTGCTAAAAGCATCAAAACAAAGAACAAAGAAACAATAATAGCAGCTCTTCGGGGATGGTTTGAAAAGGTAGTGCAAAACTTTGTGTCTTTGTGTGTTAGGTAAGGTGAGGGTAAAAATGGCAAGCTTGATGAATAAATGAATGAATGAACTGATGAAAAAACACACCTGACAAGCCAAAAGGCATCCGTTTTCCACTCCATTTCCTTCAGACGACGATTAATTTTTCATGTGCCGAGAATAGAATAGAACAGACTAGATGATGATAGTAATGATAATAATAGTCATAGCGACTACATTGTTAGGTTGTAGAAAGCTTTGTTAAAGTAAATAAATAATACCAAGAGAACACACAGCCACATGAACAATTATAACTGTACAAGGAATTTTTTTTAGGTAAACAACCAAACTAAATCATGCAATTCATTTTGCTCTGTGGTAAAACCCCCAAGTAACCATAATATTTTTAAAAACCATCTAAAGACAAAAAAGTAAAAGTTTTCTTTTCTGTCAATTGCGTCACTCATCATCATCAGAAAGACAGTCACACAGAAACAGAGAGAGAGAACCGTGCTTTGATCATTTACGGTTTGTGTGAGGCAGCAGGACAGAAGCAAAAAGGAGCAGTGTTTTCTTATCAAAGCGTGAAAAAATTGTTAAATACCACCGACATACCTGCACAAATAAAGCGTCATCATCACTCGCATTTTAAATTAGTCTAGAAGGAGGAGAGTACGCACACTCGGTAGCTATGCAGAAGTAAAAATGCGCAAGTGTGACGACGACGGCGACGCGGCGATGCGATATGATGACGATTTTTATTCGTGCAATATCAGCCAACAATACTATCAATCAAGTGTGAGTGAATTGAGTTTTCTGTCTTTTCTTCTAATTTTCTGTCATTTGAGTGATTGTTGTGCGTGTCTGATGGTCATGTATTGACCATTAATTGTTACTGCGTTGGGTAGTCTTGTTCTCTTTTTATCCCTTATTTACCCACTTTACCCATCAAATAAAAAAGTACAATAAAGATGTCTATTTTAGTATAAAAAAGCTTATCATTATTATCAGCTGTCTAAATTAATATTAAATGGAGCAAGTTTATTGCTATTACTTGTTTGCTATCATTTTTAATACAATTATTCTCATCATCACTTTACTTTCTGCGTTATTTTTTTCATTCTCTTGTTGTTTTGTAATTTAAATCGTTTTTTTTGTGTTTTTTTGCAGCAGCATCCTTGTTGCACTTTGCTCGTCATAATAAAATAGTAGTAGTAGTAGAGGTAGTGGCGTGTTTTTGCATTGTTTTGGCACTTGCGGTGTAATAGAAAGAAATGATATATACAATGGTCATGGCATGGCGCAGCGCAGAAGCGCAACCCCAGCAGCAGCGGTTCTTCTCTCCTTCTTGTAGTAGTCTTGTAAAAGGTATCATAACGACGATGATGATGATTCTGTTTAGTTCACGTTCTTTCGTGAAATATGTATCTTGATGATGAGTGCGAAGGAAAGGAGAAAAAAACTGAAAGTTGCTTGGTTTCGCTGGCAGAAAGATGCTCTGATTTGTTCTGAATGATGGTAATGATGATGGCAATATAATGCAATGGCAACATATAACGTTACGGTGGTGATGGTGGTGGCAGCGTAGCGGTGACTGACTTGAGCTTACTCTGTATGCTGCTGGTGATGCGATAGAGTAAAAAATTTATTTATTCGAAAAAATTCATTCATTCTCTTTTTTATAATATACATATTCGTTTTTTACAAATTTATCATCATCATTTCATCTCTCCTCACCTCCATTATCCCGCAATGGGATGAGGCTATTGCTTGTTGAACAATAAAATATAAATGTTTTAGGAGAATCTGTGTTCGTGATGTTGTTGTTTAGTTTCATGTTTCTACGCTAATTTTTTAAAGGAGAAAAATAAAATAAAATGCAGCAGCAGAAATCAAAACATGTAATGCTGAGCTCAGGTTTATTGTTATGATTATTATTATTATTACTAGTAGTATGGTATAGTATGGAAAGCCGGTACTGATTAGAAACTTTTTTTCATGTTGCTCTCCTCTTCTCGACTTGATTTTGTTTGTACGGTTTGGTGTAGACTTAGTTAGTTGCTGTTAATTTTTAACGTTGTTACGATGTTACAACAATTACGACGAAATAAATAAAGAAGGAGTAAGTAAGTAAGTAAGTACGATTTTGTAAATGGTATTTTTGGTAGTGGTAATGGTAATGCAAAGTACTGAATAATATGCAGAACTAGAGTACAGTGCACAACAACAGTATCACTAGTGCAGCGACGATTATCCTTTTAATCTAGATAATGGTAATTTATATCTACCTATACAAAATAAATTCGGTATAAGTTACTCTGGTGTGTACCACAAGCAATGTGCATTTAGCTTTGCTTGCGTATATTGCATTATTACAATGCCTTTTTCATGAAAATAAAATGAAGTAATCTTTGCATTGTTATTAGTAGTTGCTCTTCTCTTGTTTTTTGTGGTAGATTAAGTCATTAGCCTTCATGTTGATCAAAAAATTTAAACGAGAGATGAGAGAAGAGCAGACAGAGAGAGAGAGAGAGAGAAATAGATATCATCGGCTATTCTGTGGAGAAGTTTGATTTCTTTAACCGCAAACTTTATATTTTGGCTGACTTTGTATTATTTAGTGGTAGCGTGGAAGCAATAAATTAAACGGAGAAGAAAAAAACTTTCCTTTTTGCTAATGTAAACAGAGATACATACACAAAGTACAATAAAAAATTGTGTATCATTCATAAGGAGGAATTGTAGTTTTGCGATCAGTCTAATCAGCAGAGACATGCGAGAATAAACTCGTTATAAATGACTGCAACGCTGACAGGAAGATTAATAAGTGGTGAAGGGCAAAGCAAATCTTTTCATTGTTTAATGTTCAGACACTAATGAATTTTTAAAAAAAATGTTATCTCCGTTAAAGTGTTTCCAGAAGTCGATATCTCCTAAATGAACCAGTAGACCATTTAGCAAATTTTTGCAGCGCGCTTATCATATAGGATGTTTTTGTGTACTTACTCCCTTAATTTTTCCCCTAAAAAGAAATGATCTGAAAAATGTATATTAGTGACGGATGATGTATTTAATTAGTATTCAAATAAATTAAATTTTATTCCTGCTTTTATCTTTTGAGATTGAAAAGAAAGTGGCATCTGTTTTTCAGCAAATTACTGACCTACCTAACCAAAATAATTGGGATCTTTGAACCAAAAAAAGGAAATGATAAATTATCAACCCATCTCTGTTTTCTGTTTTGCTGTACGAAAATTGTAACAGCATAATATATACCTATATATTTTTTTGCAATATTTGTCTGACTGAAGCAAAAATAGAGTTTTCGTTAGAGCAATAAAATGGTTTCCTTTTTTGGCTTTGTGTGTATCTGGTTTATACTCGGTATTGATTTGAGTTGCCTATGAAATGATTTACGATTTGTAAGACATTTCATTACAAATGCTTTACAAAGTATTTTGACAGTACAACTGCACCACCACGTCATTGTTGCGTTTTTTGCAAAAGTAGTACTGCTACTATTGCTACTGCTGCTGCTACTACTACTACTTGTTACAATAGAGAATGCGTAAGAGTAAGCGTCTCAATATAATAACGCATGTAATAGGCATTTATATAAATTACTGTGAAAAGAGGCCAGATAAGTAAGTGTGTTGTTTGACAGCCTGTATTAAAACACACACTTTGTTTAGGCCTTACGTATAGATCACACTATACTATTGCTCCTAACACAATGCTTATATATTTTTTTCAGCTACATAATAATAATTATTGCACAAGGCTCTACCTATATTTCACCTACAAACGTAAATGACACGATTTCTTCTATTTTCGTTTAATTCAAACCAGTACGAGAGATGTAAAATTAAAATTAATTGCATTTATTTTCCTTGCTATTTATATATACGTACAGGTATATGTATGTGTATTTATGTGCAAAGTCTGCGGTAGTCTTTTAAACAATTAAATCTGCCTTATACAATAACAACAGCCACAACACACAACACAGTGTCCTTGAGAGTTGTGTTTTGCAAAAAAACACAGGTATAATAATAATAATATGTGTGTTATTCATATACCTAATTAGTAAAATGCACTGTTTGTACTTGGACAATGCAATTGTAATTGGTAAGGTAATACCTGCTCATCATTATAGCATTTATGGCTAAATTTGTATCTCCTATTATTTTTGCAACTTGTGTGACGTGAGTAAGTAGTAAGGCATCCTGCGCGTCTGCACACACACACACACACAAATACTATAACTGTTGTTGTTAGAAATGAAGAAGGGATTTCATGCAAATGAGCCGAGTGATACAATGGAGAAATAAACAAAGTGAAGGATGTCATCTGAGTAAGTTCTCTGAGTATTATCATCACTTTGATGTAGCTCAAGAAGAAGGGAAGGTGGAGTTGATTAAGAATCTTCACAACGTGATTACTAAAAACACAATCACCATAGATACAGTATTATTATTATTATTATTATTATTATTAGGCAATCAGAAGATCTTCATCGTCATAGTCATCATCGTCATCATCATCGATAAAGTCATTTTGGTTTCCTAATGAGTGAGCTAGGTAGACCCAAAAAAGTAAAAGTTTTCTTAGTGTTTTCCTCTCTTCCCTTTCATTCGACAATGCGTAAAGGCAAACGACGACGACGATGATGATGATGGAGACGATAAAGATAACAACACGTAAAAATACGACTACCACCACCACCACCACCATCACCATCATCAAACAGCCACCAGACTACTCAAGTGACAAGACAATGATACGACAAACGATAAGAATTCATCGATACCACCGATGAGATGCTGGCTGATTTTTATCTTCAAGTTATATGACTCTCTCTCTCTCTCTACACACACATAACTATGACAACGGAAGGCTAAGGCTACATATTATTGTTGTATTACACCACAGACAAAGACTTGACTGTTGTAATATCTGAAAATATTTTAAATCTCTTCATATTCTCATATTATCAACATGATCCCACCACACCATCCCTGTAACTAATATTATTACAGGTTGTGCACAGTGTTGTCCCCAATACCAATCACCAGAGTAGGTAAAAAGGATAAAATGTCAATGAATGATTCGTGATTGACAAAGTGAACTATGTTGTGCATTTCTTATTTTTTATCGTTCATAGCCATGATGAGGATAGTGACAACATCACCCCAGCTTCTGCAAAGTCTTTGTAAATCTGAGAGAGTGGAAGAAGTGGAGAGAGAGAGAGAAACGATAGACATACCTTATTGACACCATAATAAAAAAAATCTATAAAGAGGAGACACATCCCATGATCATCATGACGATGATGTGGATGTCAAACCTTTTTAGATTCTAATCAAATAAGGATGATGATGATGCGGAGTCGATGAGGCCTTAACCAAAATATTATATTTCTGATTTTTTTTTGTCTTTTTGACTCATTAGCATAATACAAATAGTAGATACAATACACACAGTGCAAATAAAAGATCAACTGAGCATACACTCATAAAAGATGACGAAAGGACGGTTTGTCTAAATAATCACATTGGTTCCATGTGATTTGCGACAGTAATTACATTTTTGTCACACCACACACATATAAGTACCTACGATTATTTTTATTGTGCATTTTTGTTCAATCATTACTGTGTATATTGCCAACAGAGAAATTTTTACGTTCATTTACTGACAATATGCAAAAAACCCACAATCATGTGTGTGGTGCCTACGAAAAGTAAGGGTAGTAATAGTAGCCGTGGTGACCATATACTGATTATAAAAATTTTGAAGGGTATATCATCTTTAGTATTTTTTGGCACTCTCTCTCTCTCTCTTGCTAGCTGTATAAATTGTATAAATTACATCATGTCAGGTGCGCGTGTTAAATATTATTTTTATGGTGTCGCCATTAATACCAGCCACTTGTACTGCACTACTTTATGGTCCATCCATCAATAATGATTATGATTGCTTTTAAATATGAAATACTTAAGCTAATCGTAAGTACGATGCTTGCAATAAAATTCTGACAATTGATCATGCAGCCTCTTGTTATAATAAAACCATCATTATCACCAGTGCTCAAGTGACTGTAGTTGTATAAGCCAGTGAATAAAAAGCCCAGATTTACTGTATTTTATATATAATTTTTAAACAGCAGCGGACAATGACGTAACGAACAAAAAAGAATTACTGACTGACTAGTATTACCGTTTTTGCATCTGCTTGCCGAAGACGATATTATTTTCAAGCTGTAATGCATATACCTACATACGCGCAGCAGTACTAGTGGTAAATGTGCACTTTCGTTTTCATTCCTCATTTACCATAATCTGCATTTTGTCAAAGAAGTGCATAAATAAATACAATGAAATAATGCTGCATAGCTACTGCTCCTGCTACTACCACTACTGCTTTATCGGTTGACATGGCCCCGACACCATTTTAAGAGCTTTAAGCTGTTGTTAAATTAAGTATTAATCTACGCTGAAATTACAACAAGTGCGGAGAAAAACACGAGATTCCACTTCATTAGCGACACTCTAGCTATGACAACTATAAAATACCCCTTTAAAAAACTTGGAGAACAACATTCATCTCATGATTGCAAGTATTCATATACGATAACAATATTTTTAAACAAGTTCAAAATAAGATACTTGTAATGTTTGCGTTGCAATGCAAAACTTGTGTGAACTTGTACCAGTGTCTTTGTCCAAATAAAGAACAGGAACAATAAAAAAATTTACCTACATACCTACCCTACCACACCATCGCTGATAATAATGTTGCTTTCATATAATTTTTCAATTTCACAGTGTCTTGTTTTGTTTGATCCATTCGTTAATCCATCCATTTCTTTTTCTTTAAATTTTGCAATGTCTGTCTTCACTGGATACTACTATCTCTACTACTTTATTGCAATTACGTCACATTACTATTAGGCTATACAATAAACACTACAAGAAATTCAAAGGTGACCATAATGATGCTACACAACAAGCTTTATGATTACTTTGTGTGTGTCGCAAGAAAATTGGTTGGTTGTATAATAATAATAATAATAATAATAAAGTGATGATAAAAATTGCAAACAATTCCGCAACAATTGAAGTAAATGGCAAACCGAGTCAAAAAAATCATCTGGCGTTGACTTTAAACTTTATTTATTATTGATATTTTTTTAAACGTTTTGTTTTGACTATTGAGTATGATGATGATGATGATGATGTTGACTCTAGACGATTCACCATACAGATAAAATTCTAATTTGCACATAATGATAACCTTTAGGGAAGCTGCTTATGTAACTTATTTAAATATTCATGATGGGTATGTTTGCCGTGTACATATAATATATATTTAAAAGATTAAGTAGTTTGATAAACGATGGATATTGATAGGTGACTTTGCAATCTTAACGAACATAGTTATATTTTTTGAATCGTGTATTTAACTACACGCAAGCGTTATTAAACACGAATAATGTTAGATAATTTTTGCACTACTGCCATCAGCCAGTAGTAGCCTAATGAAAAGATTAACAAGCAAACAACCATTACCAAAAAAAGTTTAAACACAAACATGTGCGCAAATAATGCTTTGATTGTTTCAAAGGAGAGAATAGATAAATATATTACATATTGTATTATTCATGAAATGCTTATGTAAATGTATTATAATATATGAAATGACTGTAAATTGAAACTATCGGTTATTTCGTATTTTTTTGTGCAAAAAACACAGGTTTAATTAAGCAGGAAAGAGATGTTGAGGAGAGATGCATGCATACCACAGCATAATGTTCGGAAAGCTAATTGCTACCAGCTGCAGCAGCAACAGCTGAATATCTTAAAATGAAACTGAAATACTTTACATGATTTGGGAGTTGCCAAATAAAAACAGTATTTTTTTAAACTTTAACTAAATACTATTATTTCATCTTTTTTAAAATAAAATGCAAACTAAATGTGGGCAACTTTGCAGTTTTTTAACTCTCGAGTTTCATATGCTTTTTTAGTTTATAGTGTAGCCATCTATTTGTATTTATAAATGTAACACTAAAAAGTAAGTATGTAAGTAAGTGTGTATGTATGTATCATTGAAAACCAGAAGTTGAAAAAATGTGTACCATCATTAAAGATATAATATGAGAAATATAGAGGGGGAGGAGGCGTCTAAGCGGAACAAAGAATATGTTTTTGCTAAAAAAAAAGATGACTTTGAGGCAATCAGTCAGTTATTCTGTAGCAGCACACTATATAAAGTACAGTTAAAGCTGATCACTTGTTGTGCTACTGCTGCTGCTGAACAAGTGTATCTTATAGTTGTGACCTTACAGACAAAAATGTAACGTATTTTTTTAACACACTACAGCTATCTTTTAAACGCTACATTGACTCTTTCTCTTGTATACATTTATGTATATTTATATGAGTAGTATTACATGCAGTTATGGTTTAAAAGAAATGATGAATGATGATGATGAATTTTCAAAGCTTCACTGCAATATGCATTTTTTAAAAAAAGATGATTGCAGTGATATTATTTATTTATGTGGATTAGTTGATTTTTTTCTGATGATAAAGTGTGATGAGATGATGATGGTGATGGGAGTAATAATCAGCTAATCAATCAATATTTAGGCACAATAAATAATCAAAAAAAAGAGTTTACCTACAGCAACAACAGCAACAATAGTAATAGTGATTCTGCAACTTCACACATACTTGAGCAATTGATAAAAGAGGGAGATTTTCATTTTCTTCAAATAAAACGAATATTATTATTGGCTTCCTTTAATGGTATTTGCGTTCAAAAAAATTTTTTTTGTGGATTTTTTCTCCTTTGAAATTGCCCATTATTTTTGCCATTTTGTTGTGCAAACGAAGGGTTTGCAAGGAAAAAATAGAATGATTGATGATGTTGATGTTAGACGAGATATCACTGCAGTAGAAGTAGTAGCAAGCAGCGCGTATAGTGGAACCAGTGGAGGAGGTGAAGGTGTAAAAATTTTGCCTATGTTTCCCTCTGTTTATCTGGTGTTCATTTGTGGACAGAGATATGTTCCTTTTTTTCAAAAATGGACTTGTCTTGGTCATCATTTGTCGTGTTTGCGTTGACGCTGATTATTTATTCAGAAAATTATGGAAAATTGAGTAGGAATGTGTAATATCAGCGTCTATAAAGTCTGATGTATGTGCTTACAGTTTCTAACTCTTTGCAGGTAGAGAAGTACACTTTAAGTAGCAGAAAAAAACGTCCCTTGACATTTTTGTCTGTTGGGTTTTTGTGTGTAACAAAAAAAATAATGATAATGACTGGTAAATAGTTGCGTAGGTGGATACACGTGATTAGTGCCCACACACATACTTATTATGCATTAGATTAAGGTCAATATAGTTAAGGGTTGAAGGGTGCGTAGTGCGTAGAGAATTTTCTCGATGAGAGAAACAAACAACTCAAGTTTAAAAACAAAAAAAAACGATGGAATCTCTTTAGTGACAGCTGTAGTCATACAATTTGTTAGTAAGTTTGAACTATAAAATCCTTTGTCCTTTACACATCTCCTTACATTTACTTTTTTACAATCTCCTCATATGTGTATATTTATATCTATCTGTCTTACATTTACATTTAATTCTGAACATTTTTTTCATTGTCTTGTCCTCCAATTGCAACTGCTAGTCAATCAATATTTGCTCTGAAATAAGAAAAAGTTGACAATAAAATGTACTTTGGGAGGACTCAACTGCTTACGTATTTTTTAAGAAATAAAATGTTTACCAAGTAAACAAACAGTAAACAAATAGAAAGACAGAGCATTCTAAATTAGCAAGTTTTAATAAATAATTGTTTTTTAATTATTCACACTACAACGTTTACAAAGGTACTTGTTTTAGGTACTTTACTATCAAATAAATGCATATACATTTTTTAAATTACTGCCTACCTGTACAATAACAAATTAAACAAATAACTACCTAATATACATATATGTGCTCGGAGTTTTATAATAAAAGTAATAAATGAATGAGATACTTGTGAAAATTGCAAGATTTGTTTTTTTCTGTACTTTATAGAAATTAGCAAGTTGTAAAATATGACTGAATTAAAAAAAATATCTTGGCACTCAATAGCGTCATTTCTTCTAAAATTTTATCTTTTAAAAGCAATAATATTTATGTCTACATAATATGTGAACTGACTACACGTATTTCCCTAGTCACTAGTTTATACTTCTTCCCATTCCTTTTCTTTTTTGTAAACAAGATTTTAATAGTTTACCCTTATTCTATTCTAGAACGATAGATGCCAGACTGAAACGACAGACACTAACTAAGTTTATGTATTTGCGTATTAAAATATTAAATATTAAAACAATTAACAAAATAAATGTGTAAAATAATTATTTTTAAATGTCTGCTGCTGCAAGATTAATGTGAACAGAACAAGTGTAACTTGCTGCTGTCACAGCAGCATCCTTTCCATCCATAGTTGTCAATTGTTAAAGTTTTTATTACTGTTATTGTTACCAACTATATTATATATTGTTGTCTGTTGTTGTAATAAGTACGTACATTCACCATTATTACCTCTATAAAAGTCAAGTTTTCATGTATAAAACGCTACTATTAATTGACAATCCCAACAATTACTATCACCGCCATTTCGAAAATTAATAGGCATTGGTGGAAAATTGAGACTTTTAATTACGCAGGTTTAAAAGTTATTAAAGCATGGAACAAAATAAATTTTCAATAATTGCTATTATTTGACATTTGGCGGAAAGACAGTACAACATGTACGAGCTGAAAGTATAAATTTGAAAAAAGAAATATCTCTAGGTAATTGATCATAATAGATAGAGATTCAATTGTTGAAAGTATTTATGTATTGTAATAATAATAATAATAATAGTAATGTAATGAGTAATTCTATGTCATCCGTATTTAATGGCGCTAAAGTGATTGAACACACAATAAGTGAACACACAGGTTGATTTGGACGATAATCCCCCACGACAAGACAGACATTCCTTTTTTCCCATGCCATGTCATTTGCTTGAAAGAACAGTTGTTAAAAGCATGTATAATATGAGAGGTTGCTGTGTTGTTGTAGTACAAGTGCAAGGTAAACAGAAACAGCATTGAACATGAACATGGGAAACCATGTACATTGCAATCATTCCAGTGGTGGTGGTGGTGGTGGCAAACAACGTTAAACTTGCAGTAGCATTTATTAAAAAGAAAAAAAATATTTAGGTAGATTGAGATTAGATTTTATACATGTTAATTTTCACTCACCTAATTCAGTAGGTGCTAAAGATTTCAGTTATCTTGAAAACGAAAGCTAAAAAATAAAATAAAATGTTTATAGATATATGCAAACATCATTGATGCCGACACTTTCAAAATATATATTGCATTTGGCGTTCTGCTGTGAAAAATACAAATTTGTTGGATTTTGACAAGCTCATGACACGTTTACAATTATAAAACTAGGTATGCATACATGTATACCCAGTGTCATTTCATTAGATCATCGCATTGTCTGCTTGCGCATATACGACAAAATTCACTACTAAAGACAATATGTGTAATTATAAAACAGATTTTACATACTCTACAACAAACTAACAAAATGTGCATGTGTCGCTCTCTTTGGAGTAACAAATTTCCTATTTTTTAATTTAAAAAAAGTTCTGGCTGGCATGCTTTTCAAGAACAATAGAACTTTGTATTTGTTACTATGCTGCAAAATACCAAAGTAAAAGAAAAAGAAATGATATTGATATGACAATTGTACGATTAGGTGTGACACTTGGTTTAAAAATGGCCGCAAATTTAGAGAACATTTAAGATGACGTGGCAGCTCGTAAACTTTTTTTTGGGATTTTTTATGGTGTGCAATCACGTACATTACAGAGTGCACTTTATATTCCTGTATCTGTGTAATATATATACACTTATTTTTATGTCTTATGGTGTAGACTTTAGTAAAAAAATAGAGTTTTGATTTCAAATAAACACAGCCAGTGTACAATACTCATACTGTAATATAGTGTAGATAGGTAAAATACCTAATAACTTTTATTTAAACTACTTTTTAACAGTGGGCGAGACTTGTTGCTCTTCACAGGAAATAAATATTGTATTTATTAACAACTGCATTTTTTATTCATTTTTATATTGCAGGCCACGAATAATACTAATAAAAAGACAGTAAAGTTACCTTCATCCATACTGAAACATAAAATGTTCCTGTACACAGTTGCATGCTAGGTATATCAAGAGGAGTAAGAAAAGTCAGAATAGTAAAATACTACTTGTCTTGTCGTAAGTCGCAGTATTCCTCTTTTATTGTTACTTTTTTGCATTGGACATATTTCTATTCGTCCACCATTGTTATTATTATTCAGTAATTCATTTTTTACTATTGTTCTTATAGCTTGTCATTGTTGCTTGATGCTGGAGGAGATGATAGGGGAGTAAACTGGAGTCTGTAGTAGAGAGGGATGCTCATTTAAAATGTAATACCACACGACAACACTACCTTTTTCTTTTTGGAAAATCCCCTAAATGCACATTGAGATTCTATTTATTTTGTTATCTTTTTCCTTTCCATTAAAGTGTTGCTGCACTAGTCATCTAATTGCAAAACAAAGATACAGCCTCCAGCTAAACAAAAAACATTATAGGTATCTATCCCTCAGGGTGAGATGAGAAAAGGAACAATAATATATTTTGGTGGTGCTCGGTTCTCCTTCCTCACTTTTTTTGCCTTTTCCTCCTACTCTGAAATGAGGGGCTGAACGAACACATCCTTACTGCTGCTGCTACATAAGCAATTCTATTGTAATGCAATAATAACACTAATAATAATAATGACCACTATGATAATTGTTCTGTATTCTCACTGGATATTGTTACGATTCCTACAGATTCACTGCAAACAACGAAAGTCTAGAAAAAAACAAAAGGGAAATCTTGAAGAGAGATTCACAATTTTTTCGACTTTGGTGGTGGTGGCGTACAAGTAGTGCATATATCAATGCAGCAGTGTGTTGCAGCAGACAAGCCTTTTGTCTGGTCTGAATTTGAAAGAGGACCGTGTAGAAAAAGGATTGTTATCATGAGAGTATATGTTTAACATAATCAGGGGCAGAGCAGAGGTTACATAAGCCCGCCGGCTTATTGTTACCTGAACAAGTACTTTCAATAATAGCAACGTTCACGTTATAACGTTATATACATTTTTTAAATTTATTTCACATGTTATAAAGGTAATATATAATGTACTCTGATTATTTATGCAACACACCAGCCACTACACCTTTTCTTCTTCTTCTTCTTATTCTTTTTGTACAAAAAGTCCTGTTGAAAAAGAAGCAAATGAAAGTCATTTTTACTTTCGCTTCTTTTCCATTCTAAATCATCAGAAGAGAAAAAAATTGTAAAAAAATTGTAAGCAAATATTATCTTATATTACAAGAAGACTTTCATCTTTCTTAATTTCGTTTATTGTGAAACGAGAAGGATGTAGGTAGTATTTTTCTAGTTTGGTTGTTTCTTGTCTAGCTATTATAGACCAGAGGGATTTCTACTACAAACATTTTAAGAAATGTACTTACTTTATATTGCAGTTGCTTGACAGGAGACAAGAAAATCAGAATAATCATCATCATCATCATCATCCCATATCTTATTCTTTTTTTCTTCTCCATGGTGATCATCTTCTTGAACATTACGATTTTTTACGACTTTACGTTTAAGTTTAAGGCTGTATTATATTGTCTGTCTTTCTATGCATTTTACAAGCAAGAAAAAAAACACGACAAGAAAATGCCGAGAGTTTTCTCGCTGGAGGGGACATTCTGATTATAAATAGCATTTTTATGATGTTCAGCTCGTCTTCGTTTTCATCGTCCTCCTCACCACATCGTGTCGTTGTCGTTACTACGCTGTTGTCTTACTGAAAAAAATCCCTGTTTTGTTGCATCTTTCTGCTGCTGCTGCTAGTATACAAAGTGGTGCTTTACCATTATTCCATCACATGTGGCAAAAAACATTTCTTTAACCCGGCATGCCTGCCTGCCTGTCTGTCTATCATCATCGTCGCACCACAATTCACCATTTTTTATTCTGTTATCATCATCATCATCATGGTCAGGCACGCAAGGGTAGCGCACGGCGCACACACCATCATCATCCAACCACACACATCATCCATACAAAAAATGCTCAATCATCCTCACATGGAAAGAAAATTCATTTTATATAATCTCTACGCTACCTATATAGATTATAATAGACACAGCCAAAATATGTTTCGCTGGAGAGAATACTATTTAATCATTCTCCATGATGATAGGCAGTACACCTTTATATATATACATATAGTAGAGAGATTGACCTTAACCTTTCGAAATGTCTATATACATACTTTGTCCACTAGCGTCATCATCATCATCACCACCACCGCAATGTTCTATAGCATAATTTGTTAATTCTACGTTTAGCCAGAACCCAGAATTTTTTTTTCTCTTTTAAAATATAATATTAGCAAAAATAATGTGGGAATTCAAATAAGAAAAAAACAACATAATAATGCTTTAATTTATTTTTTTTCTTTTAGGTCATCTATACAATAATTGTATAGAGTCCATCACCACTACCACCACCGCACCATCGTCATGGTCATCAAATGTCCGTTTTGAGTTTCAAACAAGTAGCTGAAGTCGATCACTGTTGATTAGCGCTGTGCTTTTCTTCTGTCTTTTTTATGTTTTTTCCATTCTTCTTCTCATTATCAAAGGGTTAACCTTACCATTTTTAATGAGGTTCTTTGAAGAAGGCATACGCACACAACAATATCATGTCAGAGGGGGATCCCTTGGATAATGTGTGATGTAAGTACATGGATTATTGTTTTAAATCAAGAAGGGAAGGACATCAAGGATACTCCACTACTAACTACTAAAGCAGTAGTAAGTCTAATTTTTTTTACATAATCTAAACATTGCTTTTAGAAGAATCTTCTTCTCCATTTTTTTATTTTTTCGTCTTCGTCTTCTTCTTACCATAATAACCCTTTAAGTATGCATGACTGGTTGAGTGAGACTAGCTGCTGGGATGATGATGACGTGAGAAAAACATGTTCACTCAAGAGTACTATTTTCTTACATGGTGCAATGCACATCTTCAACACGACTCACACACCACAACACAACAGTCTACTACTACTAGCTTTTTTTGCTTACAAGCAAGTAAANTTACATGGTGCAATGCACATCTTCAACACGACTCACACACCACAACACAACAGTCTACTACTACTAGCTTTTTTTGCTTACAAGCAAGTAAAGTAACGTCATGATGATGATAATGCGCTATCAGAGATTGAATCTAGGCTCTTATATAAGTACAAGTACATACATGCATACATACATAGTAATAGTAGTTTGTTAGTTTAGTAGTAGCAACAATAAAAAATGTGTATATGGAAGCATTATTATCATCATGCTCATATACATTTGAAAACTAAGTAAGTAATATTCAATTTTATATGCGTTCTTAGTTGATTTGATAGAGTGTGATTATTACTCAAGTGACTTTGGTGAACTTGAAAATTTGTGCATGAGCTCATCGCCAACATCATCACCATCATCAGCATAGCTAATAATAATATAATAATATGCATGTATCATGTTAATGCTATATTCACGAGAGATCGAGATATGTATTTTTTACTGTTGCAGAAAATCTTATTATTGCACGTTTTTTTTTCATTTAAAGAAAAATCTATCGAATAAATAAATACTGCATAAATATGCATACAAAATATTAGGTATATAATTTTACGGACGGGGCTGCTGCAGTACCTACATCCTTCCAGTAATTTTTTTTCTTGATTGGATTTGCTAGATGAGGCTGAGAGTGAGCATGCGTAGTACAATAATAGTAATAATGAAGAAAAAAACCATGATGATAAACTTTTTTTGTCTACCTGTTTTATTATATTAGTGGTTGGCCCTGGAAAAAAATGTAGGTACTCATCCAATAATAATAATAATTTGTTCTTATATTGTTAAATTTTTTGCTATGGCACTTTTATACGATGGTGACCATGATCTATCTAACTAGAGGTACGGTTTTTTGTTACGTAAAAGCAATACCATCATCATGCTACATTACATTATTTAGTGTTTTGATAGGGCCATCATTTAATGCTACATTATGCCACTGCCACAACAATCACAAAAACAATACATGTTGAATAAATAACAGTGAAGGTAAAATAGTGAGAAGCAAAGTCTTTTTTTTCTGGAGAAGACACATAATACTAAAAAGTCATACAAAGTTTGTTGTTCTGTCTGTCTCATCAATATCAAATTACACACCGTTGTATATAAATATATATATAAAGCGTGTGTGCATATATAGTTTGATTATTATGAACTTCCTGAAAAGAAAAAAAAGTAGACAGGTACAAACAAGAAGAACAAGTGGAAAAAAGTTAAGTCGTGTTCGTGTGTAGCATGTACTGGTAGTAAGTAGTAGTATAGCTTTACTCACTACGCTGAACACAACAATTTCAACTCTTCTGCTTGGAAAAATGGGTTGGCAAGGTGAATTCTCAAGTCGTGATTTCCATGACAATTTTCTTCTTGTTGTTGTGCATCTTCTTCACTTGAATTGATTACATTATTTAGCCAGAAGCATAAAGTAAATAGTGCAGTAATAACAGTGTTCATGGAGTACCAAAGAGAGAGAGAGATAGAGAGAGAAAAAAATGCATGTATAAACACTACAATTGCAAAAATTTTTGCTGTTATAGAGAAAATGAAATTCGTGCTTGGATTTTTAGCAATTTGCTGATGCTATAGTGGAAATGTTTTTTATGGAGGTTGAATTTTTGCAAAGAAGATACGTCACTTTGAGTTTTGCAAATTTGCAGAAATATACTAATAATAAAAATAATAATAGGTAATCGTGTGTGTGGACATATAGACGAGGTTTTAGAAGGAATCCTCTTCTGATCCTGTCCTGTTTTCATTGTCAGTGAAATGACCGTCATAATAATAATAATAATTGTCGTTATTTAGAAAATCCACTGTCGATTTTTATAAGTGGTACTGGCCATTGTGTTCGCTCACGTGCTGTCTTGCTGTTTTGTTTCACAAGAGCTTAGTTTTTTTTAGACAGCTATTATCTTTTGGATACTAAATACCTACGTACTACATACATACATAAATGTTTTATGTGTTTGTTTTTTAATTCTGATTTTCCTCTTGTCACAGCTCAATCTTCAATTATTTTTTGACTGTACATACTCACCACCAATAATAGTAAAAAAATACTCATTCTGTATCAAGCTCTTGAATGAGCTTCATTGTGACTAGTGAGGAGTTGGATTGTGTGATTTTTTAAATGTACTCACACGAATATATTATTGTTATTACCGTCATTTTTTTGTTCTATTAAACTTTTTTTCGTGTTGTTATATTTGAAATTGCAATTAGATAAATAATACAAGACGTGACTCACAAGTTAGCTAAAAATGCATGGACTTTTTGCAAGCAGGTATATGTGTGTGCAGGTTTATTTTTGTACGTGACTGTTGTGCTCAAAGTGCATCTTCCCCTTGTCTGTGCTGATCTAAAAGAGTGCCTTGACATGGTTGAAACTTTGATTACGACTGTGATATTATTACCGTGTGATGGCTATTTGCCGTGATTTATTTTGTGCTGGCGTGTTTTTCAAGTGGGAAAGTATTTAGTGTGGGAGATTGCGTAATCGACTGTTTAAATTTTAAAAAAAGATTTTTAATCCTTCTTCATTTAGTATTATTATTATTATTTTGGTTGTGTAATTAACCTGGGAGAAGACCAAGAGTTCAGTTCGCACACACATACAGAGAGAGAGAGAGAGAAGAAAGGTTACAAAAATGCTCTCCCGATTAGCGCATCACATCGTATAAAGCCGCGTTGGATGAACCGTCAATCGTCACACTGAACATCTTCATCATCGTCTGTCTTGTGATGATGTCGTCGTGTCAATGAAGCATTGTGAGTATGCAAACTTTATAAATAAAGCTGTCATCATAATAAAGTTACTTATTGATCACAATGCAATCAAATCATCATCAGCATCATGGGGTCAACTTTAACTTGTCTTCAAGTTGAAGATGCGATGATGATGGTGATGATGATGAGTGAAGCTGCACACACAGTATTCAATGGTTACATTGTGTTGGAGTCGTAGACGTACAGAGAGAGCAGAAGTAAATACGCACGTCATCTTCATAAATTGAAAAATAAGAACATTTTTATTACTTGCCCTACCACCCAGTCAGGTGCTGCTGTAAAAATACTATGCTGGTAGTAATGGTAGTAGTAGTAGTAGTGGTAGTAGTAGTAGTAGTAGCAGTGCATTCCATTTAGCCTGCAGTGTAGATAGTGACTTCATTCAAGAATCGTGTACCTACCTGCATAATATATGCACATTAAACATTCGCATTGTAACATGACTGTGCCACTTCCAGTTAGCTGAATTTGGCAGTTGTCGAAAAAATCTTGTGGGTGGTGATGGGACCAATGATTCATGACAAGTGTCAACGTCAACAAGTATAATATCTGCAAAACATTTCCTAAATCCGCCAACAGTCCACAAGCAAAAACATACATTTTCTTCTCCTGCGTAGTCGATCACTACTGATATGTGTAAATACACAAAGTATTCGATAGTTGCAAAAATGATGAGAGAAAAACAACGTTAATGATAATAACATGAATTCATTTTTTTGCCAAATCCCTACAAAATTACAAAAGGCGTCACAAGAGTTTAGTAGCAACTAGCAAAAGTAGTAGCATGCTAACTAATAAGCAACTTGATATAATGACGGGAGAAAAATTTAAAAAATATAGAGTAGCATACCACACCATTGCAACATTTCCACAAAATTTTCTGCACCTTTTACAATGCTGATTCCCTACTACCAAGAAAAAAAGTTTGCTGGAATTTCAAAAAAGGTTCAAGGTTCCTCTAAGCTACTAATGATAATAGCATGTCTTTACATAACTGGTTGATTCAACCAACCCAGCGAACATCAGACACTACTGATTTTCTACTTGATTATGCTTCTCTTTTTAAGAAAAACCTGCTGTTATTTTCATCGTCCATTCCTTTTTCTGCCGGCGAGAGGCCTTCTGGGTATATACATAGATTTACCTTTTTATAGACTGGTCACCAGCCACCGATAGCCAACCAGCCAGTTGTTGCTAAATATTTGTTCTTTTCCCTTCCTCCTCTTCTAGCTCTGCTTGTGCGCATCATTGCATTTTCCTCGTTATCAGAAGCAACACGAAAAAAATATCAAAAACACTATTATTGACGTAGTCGTAGAAGTATATATATGTATATATAGTTTTTAGTTGTAGTAAAATTTGGTAAAGTTTTATAGCTAAGATAAGAGAAAAAATATGAAGAAGGATTTAAGTATTATTTGGTAGGACTTGCTAGTGGAGAAAAAAAGTAGAAAAAAATGTGCAGTAAATAAATAGGTAAAGCTGGACCAACTTGTTGCTATTGGCAAAAATTCTACCGCTGTTGCTGCTGCTGCTATGCTGCTGACAAGCTGACTACGTATATGACAAGATGATTTTATTTTTATTTTTTTGCACACAGTTGAGAGATGGTTCATGTTGTATGGCTAGTAGTTAGTAGTGAAATGTTAGATGAAGCGCAATATTTTTTACCAAAAAAGTACTAGGTACTATTTACATGTGGATACATTAAATCTATTATGTGTGTATATATACTCTGTACAGAATAATATGCCCATAATAATAACAATCCAGTTTAAATGTTTATTGTATAGTTTTTGTACGACAGGATATAAATGAGAGGAGGTAACGAACGGAGAATAAACCTGATTTTTTTGCACTAGAACAAAATAGTAGCATTTATTTATGCAAAGAAAATGCAAAGTTTAACACTTTTGCTGTTGGATGTGATGAATGCAACCTTCCAATTTTAAAGGAGAAGTTGCATTAAGTAAAAACAAAGAAAAGGACGAAGAAAATTATCGTTTTTATATGCTTTTTATATTATTTCCCCATGAAAGTAGTAAAATGCATTCCTTTTAATATTGTTATCTTCTTGCCATGTCTGTTTTTATCGTACAACGTGACATGATGATGGTATGCGGCACAATTATAGTGGTATAGGCAGATGATGAGACCTCGATGATGTTTATGAATAATGAAAAAAAATTGTAATGGTTGTGTATGTATATATGTATGTATGAAAAAGCAGAACCAACAAAGGATAAGATGGCTACGATGACATCATCGTCGTCATCTTAACTTGATCCTGTAAATGCTATCATTTGAAAGTTTTTTTTACTTATCTCCTTTGCAATGCTAGCTGTAGCTGTAGCAAGTGAAATGACATGATGTATTTTGGAAAATGTTATAATCAGTTTCCCGTTTCCCACTGCACTGTGAATTCTCATGCTAATAATAATGAGTATTCACATGGAAAATTCCAGAGTTTTTTTGTGACCAACAGCAAAATATTTTCAAGTGGCCAAAAAAAGTCAAGTGGAGCCCGAAAGTTAATTTGTTTTTCTGTTGATGATTACAAACATATTTTTACGAGTTTGTCAATTTAATTAGGCGCGATGGTAGAGCGAGTGAGTTCATATTTGCATAGAGCAGCAAAGAAAATGCAAGACTGACTGGTTTCAAAGTAAAATGTCAAGGGCAAAGGAATATCATATTTAATATTCTCATTAATCGTAAACCATTTTGATCTACTACCACTCCAAGTAAAGTATTCCATTCCATCAAAAAAATCCATGAATCATGTCACAAATTACATCATCCTAATAATATCAAATACTTCACGAATTCATTATGCTTTTAACTCATTGTCAGTTTAATGCTAATTTCACAGTAATTTGTATAGACCTTGGAAAATACTACCTATATACATACATACAGACATACTTTAAAAATGAAGAAACTGTTTGGTTTTGGAAAATCCACTTTGAAATCCAAACTATACCATTCTTCACAATCTTACGAAAATTTAATTTCCCTTTCTTACCAAGTTGCATCCTTTCCTAGAAAGGTTTAACTTTCATTGGTTTATGTTGAGCCAGTTTGACTTTCAGGTACACTGAAAGCGTGATGTCACGTCAGTAGTTTAAAAAAAATGTATTGAAGATATACTTACATACATACATACAAGCAAGACGTTGATGTTTCTTAATTTATACTACTCAACTCTATGCCAAAGTATTTCTACCAGTGGAATGAATTGACTTTGAAAGTGGCAAGTTAATAAATTGTCGAACCTTTATTTGTTTTGCTTTTCAAAAAATTTACGAGATCGCATACTTTTCAACTGTTGATTACGAACAAACGACGACGACAACAACAACAGCAAGAAAGGGAAAACAAGTTCAGTCAAACATAAAATCGTCGACCATCATTTTCAACTTCTTATTATATGCATATTATTATTATTATCGAACTTAACTGAAAACTTGTTAACCAAGCTCAACGCCTCTCATATGTACGTACTTGCTTTGAATGTATGCTACGAAAAAATACGGCATCTTGCTCAAAGTTGCAACCTGCAACAGCAAAAATAATGGAGATGTGATGTAATGCAGGCAATTTATGCACATGCCCAATCATCTCCCCCTCCACATTCATCTGCATCAACATAGGTATACTTTTTTCTTATTAGCAAAATCGGTAAAAGCTAATCATCATCCCATGCAATGATTATCATGGCATGTGACCGACCATCTATCTCCATATGGGCAACTTCAGCTTTTCAGCTGTTATTCCAGTTCATTCACTGCTCTGCTCCTTAAAGCAAGCAAGCAATGCAACTACTACTGCTACACTACATGACAACTGAACTCATCATTTTTGTTATCAAGAAGAAAAAAAACAAGTTATCTTTTTCTTTATATCTTTATACATTTTTTTCTAATCAATTTTACCAAAGTTGATCGATTGCCTCTTTTTTTCTCTTCAAGTCATATTTTTCCTGGTTTCACCATGTATGTATTTTTCTTTTCGCTGCCCGTGACTCTTGGGTGTAGCCTAAAGCCAAAGGAACATATATATTTTTTTTGTTCATTACATTATCGTACAACATAAAGAACAGAGAATGGTCTTAATTTTCTTTTTTTTTAATGGGTTTTGCTCACGAACATTACATACATGCTTACCTGGTTGAAAGTTTGAAAGGTTCTGACGTTGATGACGCAAGTTTACAGAAAATGACTTGTTATTATTATTAACATGGAATCAAATGTGAGATGTCAAGGTAAATTCTATAAAGTATTCTGCAACAATCCTTGTTTCTTTTAGAGTAGAAACGTTTCTCTCATTTTGTGTACACGACAGGAGGTATCAAATCCACCCGGTTCATGGTCAGAGTGAATGTATAGAGGCCCCAATTTTATTTTGCAAAAATTGGCACAATTTTATTTGAAGCACCCACGTACAAAATTTCAGATCCATGGAACCCCTAAAAAAGTTAACGGTTGATAAAAACAACGAAAAACAATTAAATTTTTAAAAATGTTTTACAAAATTATGAACCTCGTAACATTTTTCTAGAGGCCCAGGGGGGTCTGATATTTTGGATGTGAGAGGTTTAGACAAAGTTCAATCAATATGCGTAATGAAAATAGGGGCCACTCTATGTTCATTCTAACCCGATTCGCCCGCGGTTCCCTCCAATGAAAATAATATTATGATAATATATCTCAAACATTATTATTAATGCACTCCACCGCATTTTCGGTCGATGGCGTGAACAGTAAAGGAGATGACTTATGGTTAGGTAAGAAGTGTCATCAAAACCTTTTATATATTTTTTTAAACAAGTGAAAAAAGAACGGTTCGGGTTGTTGGCATTCGTGGCTTATGAAAAAAGGAAAATTTTAAGCAGTACACCCATTCAAATATACCATTTGAAACTTTAAACCACAGACCAAATCACATCATGTCATGTGTCTTGTTGGTTTTTTTACGTTGTCTGTTTTTTAACATGTCGTGCAGAGAGCTTTGAGATTATCTTTATTGTTATTGTTGCGCTTTTTTTCGCTCTCAGGTGAGCTATACAAATGCGTGGGATGATGATAAAGGTGGTATTAAATGGGGAGAAACGATGAGTGAAAAGATTCTATGCATCTATGTACGTGTATGTGTGTACAAAAAATTTACGTGTACGCCAAAAAAAATTGTGTAATACTTGACTCAACTGAAATGACGTGATGGTGGGTCGGGTCTTTTGCTAGCTTGGTTTGGGAGTTAAATCAGGTGTGCATTCAAAAAGAAGAAAAAAAACTATTTTATAACATGACATAATATGTTAAATGATGAAAAAAAATTATCTCAAGTACTTCACCGTCTTTCCCACTCATTTTTGGCTGTGTAGTGTTCCCTTACAACGGAACTTTTGACATTTTAGTTTGCGTTTGAAAAAAAACTACACAAAAACCCGACAGAACGAAAATGGTGTCGTTGACAAAAGAGAGCAAAGTTTTTAAAGAAGTAAAAAAATTACTGTGTGAAATGACACGTAAAATGCCAATACAAGAGGCTGCACTGCTTTAAGCATTGAATTTTTACTTGAAAAGCATGTAGTAATCCGACATGACTGCGCTGAGATGTCATTTAGATATGTATGATCATCGGTTTGATGCGTTTTAATCTTTAAAAAGTATCTTCAACAAGTTTATGACGAGACTGATTTGTTTTATTAAGCGGAATACATTTCATTTTTTACTGCGTTTACGTACCTATTATTTATGTATATGCATATACAAAATTATTGAAAAGTAGACGCTAGATTGAATTTGCAATTGCTGCTATTTACTAAGTTTTTACTGGTGGTGGTTGTTTGACAAGGATAAGAATGATGATGATGAATCAATGTTGCCTTGCCTTTTTGTAACACGGACGGACGATGGACATCAAGAATTTCATGACTTTGATTTTGTTGTTCTTTTTTTGCGTTCCTTACTAATGTACAGTTATAGTTAATTATTGATAATGAAATGTCACGGTCAACTGGACACACGAAGAAAGAGATAAATTTTAATGAAAAAAATAGTTGCGTATGGTATGGTATGTGTGTTGTGTTGGTACAGTTGCTTTATAAGTAGGTAGATTATTTAATTTTTCTAATGTTAACTATTAAAAGCATCTACTTAAAATTGATGATGTAAAGCTATTTAAAACTGGTTAAATTATTATGCTTTCATGTATGTTTTTTTGTTTTTTGCGAGAAAAGAGAGAGAGAGAGACGAATGAGTTATATTTCCGTTAAAGCTTGACTTGCGGAATGAGGAAGGAAGCAATGTTTATTCATGATGTGACAAATACATAGTCATATGTACGTACTAGGAATCATGCACATCCATTTACTGGTCCAATTGTGGTCTCTTTCATTCACCCCAAATACCAAGTCACGCCGTCATATCATCACAGTCGTTCGTAATTTTTTTTAGAAAAATAAAATGCCATAATTCATGAGAAAAGTAGCTGCAGTCAGTCAATGGCAGGTTTTGTTGACGCTGATTAAAACCAAAAATAGCAGACATTCTTTTTTTCTATTTCCCCTATTTCATTACACAAAAATAATTCTGAATATCCGTCCAAGCTACGTTTCTACTAAAACATAACAGAGAATATTTAGCAGTAAAGCGTCTTTATGTAAACTCTTCATCAGTCTGTTTGTAAGTAAGTACCACAACTTCAAAGTGGTAATATATTAGAATGTTGTCCCAAAACAAGTTACATTTGTAGCCAACCTAACAATCGTTTTTTTCTCTTCAAAATCGTGCCATAAAAACATAACGTATTATTTAAATACATAATATAATAATTTTTTTACTTTTTTTAACCGCGCTACTTACGTACAGTCTACAGTTGTTTAATGTAAGCTACATTATTTCCTCAGTTACACGCAACCATAAAATTATATTTTGCTTTGTCATGATTTTCTTCTCTAGAAAAGTTGGATGAATCGTGAAAAAAAGTGCAGACAAGGCGCATTGCCATAAATTGCTATTCACACTTTATTCAACTTCTCAAAAATTTCAGCAAATGAGTTGGCTTTTGCAAAAGAAAATAAAAGCAAAAATATACACATACTTTTTCTGGAAGATATTGAATGCAGTAGGACAATGCCGCATAATAATGGCAACAGAGTATAAATGATGATGATAATAATGACTGATGCTGCTACTACTGCTGCTGTTGATGATGATGATGATGATTACTATAACATTTCATTGTACAAAGTCTCACGAATTTATCATCACCATCATCATCATACTCACATTTAAAGTCGATTTGATAAATAAAAGAAATCATTAAAAGCGGCAAAAGGAAACAGGCGTCCGCGTCCAACTAAAAAAAAGAATTGATAACAACACAATGACAGACAAAATGTTAAATGAAGAGAACTCCTGCAAATGCTCTGATGATGGATTTATATTTCAATGACTTTTACTCTTTCTCTCTCCCCCCATTTTGGTAAAGGGAAGATGTACTTGCTAGATGAGCAGTCAGCACTTGAATTGAAGAAACCCAAGAACTAATGTCCTTTAAAAGACTTTTACGAAAGTGGCTTGTAATTTCTTTTCCTGATAACAGCTTCTCTACAATATTCTATGCATACCTTAAATAATGTCTTGCAAAAAACATCCTTTTTTATATTCTTTTAAAAAAATATGTAAAGTTGCAGAAATTACTTTTTCAAATGCTAAGGAAAAAAAATGTTTTTCTTACGTGAAACTTGCTTTCAAAAAAGTATATAATTTTTATCATCATCATCAGCAGCAGCAAAAAATTCGAAAAATAAGTTTAGTTAAAAGGGTGGATCCAAATTTTTGCAGCCGTCTTTATTGCTCTTTTATTATACATTTTTTGAGCGCTTATTTACCAGTTTTGTGGGAGGGAAAAGTGTAAAAAATTAGCATTCAAGCGTGAAATCTTCTGAGAGAGAGAGAGAGACAGACAGACAGAGACTTAGGCCTGCACAACGGATTTTTTTCCATGATGGTGTTGAAAATTGGCAATGAAAGACAGGCAAGGTTCAATTTCACGGTCAGTTTACTTTACACAACAGCAACGACACTGGTATCATCACCAGCATCAAAAGCAGCAGCAAATCTATGGTTGTGTGCCCTCTCTCTCTGTGCTACCACTGTGTACTGCTCTGACTTGGAGAGACCATTATTCTGGTGACGAGGATACTGTGACCTTTTCAATTTCATTTAATAATATTGATGATGATAGAAGTGAATGATGTGTCAGCGAGCAATTACCTGCTAACACCATCATCACCATCATCGCGATTCAATCTTGATGAAATTCACAGCAACAATAAATCAATCAATTTATACTAGTTTCCGGTTGCCTGAATTAGAATAATAGGTGATGACTGTGATAGGATAGCTTTCACAAGTCAAGTTTCATCTGAGATGCCACCACCATATTATTATCGTACCATGACATATCTTACACGGCGTTGTATTGTATGTATGTATGTAGGTAGTTGCTCTGTGAACTTTACTGAACCACTATACTTCTGGCTGCTACTACTCTAATTGTAAGTTAAATGATGAGAGTAGTGGTCGGCTGGTCGTGTTTTTTATTTAATCACTTTGCAAGTGAAAATATATTCTCAATGACATTTTTGTAGTCGGCGTTGTTGACACTGACATTGAAATTATTATTGGAAGTTTAAGTTTATTGAAATGCCGTATAATATACATATGTATGTTGACTTGTCGCTAAAGTAGCACGACAAGCAAAAAACATTGATTGTTGCTAAGTTGAAAAACTGCAACCATCTTATCCTCCTCGCTTTTCTATACTATGTAGAACTACTACTTAATTTGCTTGCATGACAAGAGTACATCGACACAAAAGTGAAATGACTGTTACCGTGACAACGAAAACCGGCATATTTGTAAAAAAATTTACGTGTGTGTAAATATTATATTTTGTGATGGCAGCATTCAATTTAATCACTTTTGCTAGCTCTGATCATTTCATTTTTTTCTGAACTGCATGAGAACTCATCATGCCTACGTTTCCCCGACACATTTACATTTCTGGGAAAGGCGTGAATCCTCCACGTGCTAGTGGATACATAAATATGTGTGTGTGCTGTTGTTCCTGATTAATGTCATTGCCGTTTTTAACACATTCTTTTATGATTATAGCTTTTCTATGAGCTTTACGCAGTATTTTCTTTTATGGGTGCTGGCTTTGAAAGGAAAGCGGAAGAACGGAAAAAGTACAAGGTATAATAATAGTAATAACAAATAAACCAGCTAATTTAAGTGCGTTGGAATCCCTTCCTTCCTGTCCCTGAACAGTAAAATAGTTTCCTCTTTTTAATCCCACTCACTCGCTACTAAGCAGCGTCTATAGTCTATAATCTAGTAACAGTGTAGCAGCAATTTTTCAGGAATGTTATTATTATTTTTATTATTAAAAACATAACTTTTTTTCAAGAGATGATTTTCTGTGGAAGGACAGCACGCTATAGCTGTGTAAACTACACACCTGGTTGCTGCATGCTTTCTTTGGTTTCGTTTGTGGCAAGCGTGTAAAATAATGGTGGCTTGAGTATGTGGTGGGAAGTTTATTGTAGTTACACACCTATCATATTGGATGTTTTTGCATGATACAGCAAAACTGTACAAAAAAAACTTTTTTGAAACTTACTTTATCGCGTGGGATGAGTTTGGTTGTTGATGATGATATTGATGATGGTTATAGTCATGATTCTAGCAGTTAAACGAAGAAATAAAGCACTGAAAATCAATTATTATTAATTTTATTTTATGACCTGTTTACGCCTAATAATTGGGTGAGTATACAGCAGTTTTCATTAAAACTGCCTTAAAAGTCATCATAATAGCCAGGAATATCTGCTTTTCTGCCGTTGAAAAATAATAAAAGTCTGAGCAAATTTGGGCTTCTTCGTCTAATCTCTTGTGCTGCTACTGCCACTACTACCGCAATAATTTGTGTTTCGGATTCATGCACGCACGCAAATGAACTAATATGGAACGTTTTAACGCCAACATAACACTGACGAAGGATACCTTTCTTCATCCTTCAGCACACTGTCTAGAAAGAGGTGGCAAATTACAGTCTTTTACATTGGGAA
>JAHZMT010001286.1:0-30851 GCA_027743785.1 Sinhomidia bicolor
TGCATTTGGTGGTGGTGATGGGATGTTCAACAACCCAAAGAACACTACATTTTTTTGATGGTGCTGGATATCAGAATATTTTTTTCAAGTTTCATAGACATTCTCTACAAGCGCAGCAGCATATATTGCATCACGACAAAGAGAAGTTGTTGTGGAAGAGTGAGAAAAAATTGCTAAACAATAGTTTCACTCTCTAACAGGAGGTAAATACCGAAAAAAAAGTTTAGAAGTAGAGGTTGTATATAATATTTTGTATGGATACCAAAATAAATAAGCAAGCATGAAGAAGAAGAAGAAGAATAACCTGTATCGAAATGGAAACAAGTAATGGCAATTCAAAGTATATTTTACATACTTTACCTCCTTTAGATCTTCTCTCTCTTTCTTTCTCTTTCCAAAACTTTCACAACTTTCTCCACTCTGATACACTCAAAACACAACAAAAACAAAAAAGGAAGAGAGAACAAGTAGAACAACAACGGCAAAACTACACGACGACTACTACTACTACTTGTACTATAGAAGAATCTCTAGGAACAATAAAGAAACAAGCCCAAGACGAACCATGCCATTACTCTGTGTGCACTCTCAAGGTATTAATTTTCTACACTAGTTTCCGCTCTCTGTCTTTAAAAAGATAAAGACATATAAATATGTACACATTTCTCTGTCAAAAAAACTGCAGGCAAATATATATATTTATTATTAGTAGGTATGTGGAGACGAGAGAAAAAGAGAAAAGGTACGAGCTGCTTGCTACACAATTCTTTTCCCCAGTGTAAAAGTTTAATTTTTGTTGTTTTAAAAATATTTTCCTTGCTTTCTATTCTACAACTAGACATCAACCGCATACCTTTGTTGTACCACCACCACAACATACTCAGCTCAACATCATCATCATCACCGTCAAAACTAAAGGAGTTTTTTTTGCCAGTGCCATTATTCGACTGCAAGACGCATTCTGAATATATACTACATACAGACACATCATGCCGTTTAGAAAGCAAACACTGGAAGAAAAGTATATTATTATTATTATAGTTTGGAGAGAGAACAAAAAGTTGCACAAGTGTTGGTTTGATCGTTGCAAATGTAAAGGTACTACTGCGTGCATGATTACTTACAACTACGGAAAAGTTTTGACGACCAAGTCGGCTAATAAAAATAAGTAAATATGATAATAGCCCACACGCCCCATGTCATTTTCTTTTCTGTTGGTACTGTTATTGTTGCATAGATATGTATTTTTCAAGCAACACTTCATGAATTTTTACTACTTTTTGCAAAACTGCCTTTAGAATGAGTTTGGTCAGATGGTGCATGAAAAAAAGTTTTTTTTTTAAAGAAGGAAGAATATTTGGCGGCGCCATCAGTAGCAACTGGCATTTGCAGTAAAAAACAGAATAATATTATGGCTTTTCATCATCAACAAATATCAGCCAGTCAATGAGTCAATGAGTTAGTATATCGGGTTTGACCTTGCAGTAGTAGTAGTAGTGTTGTTGTCACTAGTCAAACTTAAAAGTCCGTGTAGTTATTTCTGACTGAAACAGTTGAAGTTGACATTGTTGGAAATTATAATATTATATAGCGTGCCATTCCATGGGTGGGAAAAGGATATTTCCACATGTGACAACAATATGGAGCAATTCAAAGTACAAGGCAAGGTTGTGCGCTGTTGTATGCTTGTTAAAGTGACCTTGGAATGACAAAACAAACATTCAAGTGAAAAGCGCGCACATTCGTTGAAGCGCGGCTTTTCTTTGTAGCAGTAGCTCAAAAACAAAATAATACTTCAAATACACTGCATGTATGTATGTACGTATGTATGGTTTACACTGGCAAAGGCTTGGTTTTTATTGTTTCCGTTTTCCCAAACTGTCACATTCTTTGTTTGACGGGAAGCCTACGGCAACATGAATTCGGGATCAGGATACCCACGTAATATTTGATGCAGTGTGCTTGTTTGCTTAATTCTCCCACACAGAGCTACTTTACCAAACAACAACAATAACAATGCGAATATTGCAAATCAACAGAAGAATAAAGCAATTATCTCGACCTGTTTAAGACTCTCATGTTTTCACTCAATGTATGTATGAATGTGAGTGTATAGCCCAAGACAAAAAAATGGCATGCTCCTCAAAAACATTATTTACTTTGGTGTATTTTTTTGTAGATGCCTAACTTGGCAAACACAGGGTGTCATCACTGGCGCCATACTGACTGCTAAAGCTACAATATGGAGAAATTGCTCATTCTCATGCGCTATCTGTCCCCATTTCTTTTGAAAGACAGCTTGATTGAAATACATTGCACATTATTATTATTATGAATAGAATTTATGCCTGCCTTCTATTTATTTACCCGTGTAACTTTTCAGCGCATCCATTATTTCCGTGGGTATTATAATTCACGTGTAGCCTGCATAGAGTATAGTGTTTATTGCGTGGTGGTTTCGCACCGTGTCATTTATTATTGTTGTTGTTGTGGTGGTGTTGTCGTTGTTGCTGTTGTAAGCGTTCGTCCGAAACAACAACAACAAGCATAGCCGCATAATGTATTTTTTTGTGGACAACTTTTTTGTAGTCTTTTTTTGTATCGAAACAAGCATTAGAAAAGGACCACCTAGAGTACTAAACGAGCTAGTCAAGTACTCCTTTCTCTTTTTTTCCTAAGAGAAGCCATGTGTTTAGTGTAGTTGGAAGGTAAAACGGATATTACTCTGCAATATAGTGTGGTGTTTTGACGACCCTACACAGCGTCCCAACTCAACAATTTCCTTGATTCTCGCTGGAATGGACCCTAGAGAAGAGCCACTAGAGAGTTTTTCCGTAGCAAATACCAGTTTCCTACTCAACTTTCCCCGAGTTTAAACGAAACAACCTAAGTGCCCGCATTTATAAACCTGCTGAACCCACCAAGCAACCACAGAAGAATGACTGTGCAAGTCACCCTTATTAAGTGTATGGATGAGTGGAGCCAGCGACGGTAGTGGTGGTGATGGTGAAATGGTGTAGTAGCAGCTGCTGCTGCTGCTACTGCTACTCCTCCTCTTTTACATAATTTTGTTATATATTATAAAGGCTATAATTTACAATCAGTTTGTGTGGTATTGGCAGTGGTTGCGTCATGTATGAATTATCTGTCCTTTTCCCTTCGCATTCCACCGCTTTATGGTTGCATATTATATACCAAAAAATGTATTAAAGTGAAACAAGGACGATGTAAAATGTAAGTTTTATGGAGATAGAAATATACTCTGACTTTTTTAATATTCACAAAACATCCAGTTAGAAGAAAAAAGTGTAGTATTTCTCCTTTTTTTGCAAAAAAAAGTTTCAGGTTTTGACCTGCATCTTAAAAAATCAAAGCCACAGTGCAGAATCGAAAGGATTTATATACGATTTGCCAAGTTGTTAAATAAAGAGAGAAAGGAGCATTTGTCATTAACATATATAATGACAATGGCCAAGGGAACGGATTCACATTTCAGTAGCTTAAAACATTGGAGAATACTAAAACTACAAGATGTATGCTTTTTTTGTTGCTTTTTAGGGTGTCATCATCATTACGATCCTGGTCTCGGAGTAGTCTGGGGATATAGATTGCAGACTCATAAAATGGAACAAAGGTTTCTTCTTCTTCTCTCTTGTTTTATTCATCATTCCTGTACAATCGCTCCCCTGGATTTTTCCAATGAACAAGGAAGGCTTAAAGGCATTAGGAAGCTGAAGGACAAATAAGAAATGTTCATTTTTTATGAGCCCTTGCACCGATACCGCCATGCTTTGAAGACTTTTAGGTGATGAAGTATAGCATATAATAAGATGGCAAATATTCAAAAAGGTACTTGTTGTCCGTAAGCCAATTCATTTGTTTGTTAGTCGTCGTCGTAGTAGTAGTAGTAGCTATCTACCCAGATATTAGAAAGTGCTCCTCGAGGAAAAGAGATACACTTGGAGATTAGAAAATGTGAGTGGTTTTCAGGAAACCAATATTAATACTTGCTCTGTTACTCGCTTGCATGCATAATAACCTTTAAGAGAGCTTATAATAATAACAACATGCACTCGCATCGGAATTAGGAAGAAAGCTAGAGCTATCCGGGACAACATGAGTGAGTAAATTGGTAAGTAGGGTCTTTTGTGTATGCGTGTAAAATCAGGGATATCCAAAAAAAGAAAGGAAAATCACAAGAAGAGAAACAGAGAAGTTATGGTGGTGGTGGTGGGGGAGGAGAAGAATTCGAAGAAGAAGAAGAGAAGGAGTGCAGTTGGCCTTGAGACATTTCGTTTTCGTGCCACAAAGTCAAGTTTGTATTATCTAATATCTCTAATAATGGCTTTATTATGGAAGCAAAATGTGAATAGGTACTTACTATAATGACAATATGAAGAAAATGGATGATGATGATGAGGATGATGGCAATGGGATATGGTGTGCGTGACTAAGCAACATTTATCCCGCTTGTTACATCTTCCATTCCACTTTTGCATTTAAATCTTCTCGTTATTTATTTTATATTTAAATTTTGTATCGCCACTCTTCATAAGAAGACCTTCCGCTCTTCCTGCTGCTACCAAAATACTCGAGATTTACATTTTTCTCGGAAAATTTTCTTCTCCTTTTTCCTCCTGTGTCACCCAAAAGGAAACGATTCAAAAAAAAGGTGTAATGAATAATGAAAAAGATTACTTTGTGATGAAAGTGAACGTACATTTTAAACTGAACATGGCATCATCATAATAATGCAGCAGCGGCAGCAGCAGTTGCTAGAAAAGCAGTTTTCATCATATTCTTCTTGCTGTTGCTGCTGCTACATCCAATCAGCACGTTTTTCTACACGTTAGCACGACATTGAACTACACAAGTATAATTTGTGGATTTGTGCAAAAAAATATACAAAAATCCACATTCCAATTTGCTGTACAGTTCCAGTGCAGTTTTTCATTTACTTTTTTTCGAGAAACATATTTTGAAATATGCATACTTTATTTTTCTTTTTCAAGATGTAACAAGCTGCCGTACTTCATAATAAATTATTCTGACGGGGCAGTCAGAGAAATGTCAGCAACACCAATTTATGGTGATATGTGAAGCACTGTAAATTTCTTGGTTGCTCAAGGATATCTCTCTCTCTCTCCCTCTTGTGTAAATAACGACAAAGAAAAAAAAGCGAAATAAATTGCAAATTTCTTTTTATAAGCTTATACTACAGCCAAAGAGAAGAACTGCTCTCCATGACTAATTTAATTAAGGTTCTACCAATTTACATGAATCTTTCCAAGTACAAAAAAGTATCCACTCAAGCTTCAAACAAGTCTTGTCCATATTCTCGAGAATAAAACCGAGACATTAACATGGAAGACTGCACAATTTCATTAATTATCTCATCCATTAACTCAGTCAGTACGTAGCTCAGCGTCTCTCCAAGAAACACTCCATGTCTTTATTATTATCATTATTATTAATTTTCCCTTCTTAGAAAGAAACCTACATTTTAATGACAAAGGCAGGTGTAGGTAGCAGAAAAGAAAAGTAACTAAAACGGTCCAGACGTCGCCTATTGTCACTCCATAAAAACATACCTAAGGCAACAACATCTCTACTGACCTCTGTTTGCAGTCCTGTTTTCTTTACCAAAAAATAATATACATTCTTTATGACGGGTCGGGTATGAAATATGAAGACGTCATCGTACACATAAAGTAAATACAACCAATTCATGTAGATATTCATGTATGTATGTACATATATATATTCGCTTTAGATTTTGCTTCCAAGTGCTGCCCAACATATGACAAGACGCTAAAAAGTCTGTCGCCGCTTGGTCTTGCCTTGTCACAGGGAAAAGGGGAAATAAACAAAAAGTTTGTGTGTTAGCAGAGTAGTGGCACAGTTAAGGGAAACGCAGGGGAAAAAATCTCTTCTAAATCTTATCCTTTTTTTCTTATTGCTCATGTCTCACGTCACGCGGGGGTAGACCTTCCCTGACTGCACTTTTCTTTACACATTGTTTCCTATTGTAAGCCTATTTAGGTAAGTATATAAGCTTTTTCCATTACTAAAGCAAGGCTTTTAATAAAGAGGAACATTTTTTATTAATATTATTCTTATTGCTGCTGCTGCTGCTGCTTTCAGTGAGTTCAGTTGTTCTAAAGGACATGGTCCACATTACTACTACAAACATGTATTTTACTGCAAAATGCTTTTCGCATTACACCTATTGCAAAAAAAGTGTAGGTAGCCATTATGCATTTGACAGCAGCACCAAGAGCAGTAGTCCAGTCCACTTGCACAACCCATACGCAAAGCATGCTCCGTTGAAAATGTTATTTATCTGCAACAATAGGCCGAGGAGGTAGCGGGAGTACCATGGAGAAGATGAGGTTCCAACTTGAGCAAAAAACTTTTATACGATATTATTAATATTATTATAGGTACAAACTAAATAAGGTGGTATAAATAAGACGGTTGGTGATGATGGAGGTGGTCGTACAAGAAAGGCCTGGCTGTCTGCGTCTGGCGGTGCTACTCATAGTTCCTGTCTAGCTATCTGTGTTTGTAAGCCTTTGATAGATTAATCAGTCTCACATAACAGACGCAGCTCTCGATTAATCTCCGCTATTGCCGTCCTCCTCTTTAATCTATTTCTTCTCTGCCTCTTTCGTAGAGCTGTTGTTACAGGCACAATGACTCGCTTGACTTTACAGCAGAGAGGCACTTATAATTTCCCAACATGAGAACGCGCTTAATGGCCATTATGAATATTAGACAGTGTGCTTGTAAGATTCTATACTTGTATTGATGGGGAAGATTTTCTAGAGAACAAGTTGCTGTAGTCCCCGCTTTGCTACAACAGCGCATAACATGCTCACACAGAAAGACAGTGAGAGAATTAGTGAAAGTAAAAACTTTGGAAGCAAAAGAAGAAAAGCCGTGCATGAGTGTATGTAAGCAAAGAACAAATGCTCATCAGACTAGAACAAAGCTTGTACTGTGTAGGTATGATTGAGCATTGTGGGTGTTCATTTGAAGCATGAAATTTCTTCTCGTACTACTACTACTACTACTACTGACGACGACGACGACGACGACGAACACGGCGACAGCGACTTTTGTTGGCATTTGTTATCTACAGTTTCTACATTTTCAGACGTTTCCGACAACTAAAAGCAGTGGTGGTGGTAGGAGTAGTAATAGCAGTACCGCTTTCTCTAACATCGTCGTCGAGTGGTTATCTACTTAAAATCACTCCCGTCTGGTTTGTGATGTCTTTTTGTGTTGGTATATAGAGACGTGTTTGTGTGTGTTTTGAAGACTGGATGGTTGAACACCGCAAAAAATGTGTCTTTTACAGTAAAATTCCTGCATTATTTGCATTCTTTATAGAAATCCATAAGACGCCTCATCATATTCTCAAACAATGTCTTTCTTTCTTCATCTGCTTGACAAGATTACTTTATACGAAATCGCCCGATAACCATATGCACATATACATATTTTTATATATAAAAGATCCTTTTATGACTAACGTATTCCTCCCAATCGTCCCTGCCACTTAAGGAAATATTTAATTTCTTAATATTCAAGGACAATAGTGGCGGCCTTTCTGCTCAAGACCCATTAATTTTTGGCTAGATTACCGGGTCTATTAATCTAATATAATGTCCAGGGACGTGGAGCTTAACTAGTATCGTCATATCTCTTCTGCACTCTCCGTTTACGGGCTGATGTCTATTGGAGCAGCTATAAATTTATCATTACCACATACCATTAAACGGATCTTTTTCTTCTTTCTCTCACTGGCAGTAGTAGCACCAGAAGCAGCGGTAGTACCAATGCTGAAATTCATGGCACACACACACACATCAAGCCAAACCGCGTAGCATATTGCTAGAATGATAATAAAGTGGTGAGAGTTGAAGAGTTGAATTAGAAATGTAAAGAAGTTGGAGAGAAAAAAAGGAGAGAAGAATAAACAGTTGTGAGAAAGATTGTATAAAGAGAGTTATTCCCAGTCTTTATACATACAACAAGTTAGTCTACTTGTCTTTCTTAAGCCTCTCTAACCAAATCACCAATAGCATTAGCATCTCTCTTTCCTTCTTTCTTTCTTTCATCAGCACAACAGTTTCTAAAACAAGTTGTGCATACATTTTATTATTATTATTATTATTATGTATTCCGTATGGAACCTTCCGATTCTTTATTCAACTTTTCTTCAGTTCACTTTGACTTATGATGATGACTGACACAGAGAAATATTCGAGCTGTCTTTCTCTCCTTCTTAATAATGGTAACGATAATAATAATCTTGCTGTCACGTTTGCTACTTTTTTTTCTTTTTTTTTCTTTCTCTCTCTCTCTCTTGCACCAAAGTTTGATTTCTCAGAGTATCCTTGACGTTGCCTCCTTTTTTATTTTATTTTACCAAAAATAGACAAATGCTCGATGCTCGAGTGGTTTCCGTGTAGAAAGGCTGTTCCATGGGTGCACAAAGGTTAAATAAAGTGAAAAGAAGAGGAAAATGAGAAATTTAACCGCTTCAACAAAGTTTTTTCTCTTTCTCTCTCTCTCTCTGCTGGAGTAAATAGGGCAGTTGGTGCGTTTTCTTTTGGGTTTAGGCTTGAGTAGACATGTGGTGGACAGGTTCCCAGAATTTACTGTATAATATTCACTGGCCAAACAAACAAATAATTGTAGTACTGACTTTCACTGCGCTCTATTACCTATTCATTTATTTATCTATTGTTTACTACTACAAGTAAAGTATATGAAACATTGTGTCGATTCCGCCATTTTTTCCTTTGTTTGTAAAAGCCTGCATTTACCTTTTTAACAGAACAGAAAATAGTGAAGAAAATACTTTTTGGGATGATTGCCCAGTAGTTTTGGAAGATGAGGAAGGAAGCACAAGAAATGATGATGGGAAAAGAAAAATATGGGGTAACATGAAACTGACTGAACGTCATATTACTTTATGATTATCCTAATAAGTACTCGTCTTACACAGCAAACTATTCATATGCTAACGACATACACAGTTCTAAATGAGTACCATCGTAAATACCTGATCTGATCCACTTTCTCTTATTTATTATGCCAGCTCACAACTGATTATTAGATATTGCCAAAGAAGTACGCCTTTTAGCAAAAAATATATAATAATAAACATGAAACGACAACTTGGAGCATCAGTAGTAAAAAAATCTCTTTTATCCTTTTTCATATTTATTCATGAGCTTTTACATTTTTTTCTTTTCATCTCTCTCTCTCTCTCTGTCTCGATAAAAATCCTTTGAACTTATACACAGGTACTTTTTTTACAAAATTATACGTACATGCTGTGAGTATGCATCATTATTTTTATTATTTCTTCCTTGTCATTACGTACGGCGCTTTCAGGTAGCTAATAAGCTACAATAAGATTACCCTGCTTATTTTCTTCCCTTATTTGATAAATAAATCAGAGTGTTTTTATGAATTTTACATATTGCCACTTTGAGCCATTTTACATAATATTGACTTGTTCCCCTTTTCATTTCCTTATTATTATTATTACAACTCACGGTGTGGTTCGTGATGAAAGGTAGGTAGAAACACAGGGAAAGGGGGAGAGTGAAATAACAGCGAAAAAAAATAAGTCAAGACATGCTTCGGCCTTTTGAGATATGAAGAGAGAGAAAGACAGGAAAAAAAGCGAGTGATAGAGAGAAAATTTGTCCTCGTTCCGTAATTCGCTGTTGTTGGAAATTAATGAAGCAGCAAAAAGGAAAGAGAGAGAGAGAGAGAGAGCGCGAGTCGGAGATGAGAAAGCACGCTGTTTCTTTCACCACTAGCTTTCTTTGACAATCTTTTCATCATCGTCGTCGTACTTCTCATCATCATCAAACTTCTTTCAAAATCATCCATGTGTGTAAGTCGTGAAATACCACCCACCAGAGTGCCTTCTACCCTACCTACAAGCATACGGCATACGTATATACATAACACATATAATAATATCTGTGTGTAATGATGATGATGATGATGAGCTGATTGTATTTTCTCTTAGTCAAAAAAATAATAATAAAAAGCTACTCTTCCACTGCTAACTAATGTGTATTTTTTGCCTACATTTTTGCCTTTTACTTGCTCACGTTGTTGCGTCCATCACTCACTCAGAGTCAGTCAATCAGTGACTTGTTTTTTTTCTGCTCAAACTTCCTAATAAAGATAGATATGATGGCCATGTAGAAAAATGACTTTTGTGGCTCTGACTTTTAGATTAGTATTAAGTTGATTATGCACTAACAATGATGACACGATTAGCGAAAAGAAAAAAAAGATAACAGAACAAAACTACATTTTTTGTGACTAACGACAGCTTTTTTTCTCTCTCTCTCTCTCTTATACATTCTGAAGGAAAAGTAAAAGAAGAGAAAAAAAAGTTTGAAGGAAAAAAATATAACTGTCTATGTGAATAAAAAAAAAGACGACCAACTTTGTCAGAAAAGTAGTAGTGTGTGTGCTATTAGCCTATCATTACATCATTACTCAATTGAATTACTAAATAATATAATTACAATGACTAAAAGCATATTAATAAGGAAACCAGTAATGTCATTTTTATATACTTAATAAATATAAAGTATTTTAAACACTCGCTGCCTACCTTACCTATTATTTAAATGTCATTTTTAACATTTATTAACATCAAGCAAATAAGGAAACATTAAGAAACATAAAATGTAATTTAAGTCATAAAAAGTTCATTAAAACATTGGCCGGATGAATGTGGGCTGTGGATGTACAGTTGAATTTCATTCTACTCTGGACAATGCGGTCAAATAAAGGGCACTATTATTATTAATAATAATACAATAATGTTGTTCCATTACTTATTTATATTGCCTTTTACATTTCACACGACTTTATCTACTTTGACGATACTACTGCCGTTGTTGTTTTTACTCATCATCAAGCTCAACTTGTCTTTGTTGTTGTTGTGTAAAAAAACATTAATGTGCACAGTAAACAGCAGGCATCCATCTTTAATTTTCCATCCGGATGAAGCTGTCGTCATGTTTGATGAAGACCATTATTTTTTCCCCTGCACTGACTGACGACATGCTCTCCATGTAAAAACAAACGACAGCAAAAAAAAGCTTTCCTGTCATTGTCAAAAAATATATTGTCAGCAACAACACGGCTGACAATAGCATTAAAGAGAAATAGCGAGGGAGAGAAAAGAGAGAAAGGGAGAGTACATTAAAAGCGGACAACATCCGCAATCCCACTATTCTTGCTACTTTACTTATTGAAATCTAAGAACTAGTTTTTCTTGTTGTTTCTCTTGAAAAAAACAAACAAACACACAAGAAGAGAAAGAATAGCAATAATAATAATCAAACAAATTGACAAATTGTCGGGCCTTTATATTCTGTAACGGTTTTAGACTGATTTGAGCACAATATAAAAATGATGATGATGTGCTGCTTGCTATTCGTCAAATTTCTTTATCCGCAGTAAATAATAAAGAGTGTGTGTAGATTTATGTGTGAAAAAAAAAGTTTTGTTACGACAAAGTAGATCGTAGTACTGTAGCAGTAGTAGTCCCTTCATCCGCCCTAGTCAGTGATCAATGATCAAGGTCGTGGGAGCAGCATGAGGTATGAACGTGTTTGCAACCGAAACCAGTGGGGTTTCAACGGGTAAACAAAAGTTTTGTACCTTCTGATAATAATGGCATCACATTACTTCTACCAGCAAATACTATCCTTGGAATAAAGCTCCTTTCTATAAAAAAAAGAAATCGTCAATATCCATCGTAAATATCTATAGACAATGTTACCACTCATCATCATCATCATAGTGATAAAATAATAAAATTCGATAGGGTTTTCTGAGAAACAATGGTGTGTGTGTGTAGTGCAGACTATTTTAATAAAATCAGAGGCTTGCAATATATATAGTGGTAGTAGTAGTAGTAGTAGTGGTTGAAAAACAACAGCATAATAATAATAATACTGTGGAACGTTTAGTACAACGTAATATTCTATTTCTCTGAATGTACCTTTGTTACTTTTCTAGATTTTAGTTAGGCCAAAAAGTTTTCAAAAACTAATGAAGCTTTCTTCTTGTGAATAGCAACACTGGCTGAGATAAAAATAGCCGTTTTTGCGTTAGTCGTAGAAAATGGATTCATGTCCTGTCTATTGTCATAATAAACCTTGCATACGTAGAGAGAGAGAGAATGAGATGAGCTTATCGTTACAACTTTTTGTTTTGTAAAATAAATGATACTACGTCGACCGTGCTTCCTCTTCCCCCTTTAAATTGGGTAATGACGTTTTGTGGTAAATGATGAATAAGTTATTATTATTATTGTTACAATATTTATACGAACTTGCTGTAGATCCTTGTACAACTTTGTGTGTGTATTGACTTATTGTTATGCGGTTATATGTAAATGCGTAGGTAGTGTCCAATGCAAAGATTTTTTGCCAATTATCAATATTTTTTTAAACCAGCAAAATGAGGATGCACAATTGGTTGCTCGATTTCTTTCTAAAAGCATTCAATGAGAAAATACAATGTAGCAAGTCTGTCGTGTGTATGCATTTAAATGTGTGTAAATATGCTGTACGTTTACTATTCTACAGTAATCCATGGTTCATTAGAGATCACCATTTTGCACACACACACACACATAAACCACCATATTTAATCCATAACCAACAGATTCATTTTGCTAGCAAAAACGAGGACAACATAAAGCACGTTTATTTTATGTACTTTTTCCTCCCATTAATTCTCAGCACAGGAAAAAGAATTGACCATCAGATAAGTGCTTGAGAAGAACTACATGTTACCCTTATGCTGCTGCTGGCATTACAATAAATTTTATTTCTCTATACTCCGCTGTCCCAAATGTCGTTTCCTAAATCTGCTCAAAAACTGTTTCAATACGGTGATCTCCAATGATTTTCCAATGTACATTTTATGAATTCAACAATAAACGAAATTTGATGTAGCCTTGGCCGATAAAATTATATTTTTTTCCTGTTCATTGCCATCATCATCGTCATTTCCACATTATAAAAAAATACACATGGTACGTATATATGTATCTTTTCAAAATATGTAGTTGTATCATCATCATACAAGTTATAATACATATGTACTAGTGTACCATGCCACTTTCACGTTTTTTGGATATTTTAAAACCAGAAAAACATTAACATGCAAGCCATTCTTGTCGTGCAGAAACAACCGGAGACAGTTTGGTAAAAACTTTTTTTTGTTGCATACATACATACATACATGCATACTTTACATGTATAAGTATCTCGCCAATCTACAAAGATTCTTTTAATCCAAATAAATATATCTAAGCTAATATACATACATTGTTACATATTTGGGTCATATAAAAGATGCAACACCACGTGTTTTTCCCGTGTACACTCATACGTGAAATTTTGTACAGTTCATCTTTTCGCTGCAAGACACTGAGAAAAGAGTACGCGTCATTTTGGAGTTGGAACTAGTGTCGCTACAGTAAACGAGTATTTCGAATTTTCACTCGGAGCAAAAAATATTATACACGACAGAATAATATTAAGTCCTTGACTCTTTTCTCATACAACCACCACCATCATCACCAGCAGCACCACACACCGAACTACTTCCACGCCACTTCATTTTGGTTCACACAACACGTTAGTGCGTACATACATATTTATTTATATATACTCTCTGCAAGAACCATAAATTCAGTCGCCTTAGCTGTTGTTGTAATCATCATCTCTTTATATGACATCTTTTTCTCCGGGCATATCATTATTAGGATTCCAACTTCACACAAATTTTACACACACACACACACATTGGTATGTTTTCTTCCTCTAAAAAGAAGTGTCGAAGAAGTTGAAGATGATGATGATGATGACACAACCAAAAAAAATTTCTACAATTTCACATTACATTTTTACTCGCTCAAAGCTCACAGAGATATCAGTAAACCGTATAGATTTTACGTAAGGAGTTGAAAAACGACCCTTGTGAAGCCTCATCATAGTGATAGAATTTCACAAACTTTCTCCATTTTTTATTATGTGGCTTCTCATTATCAACATCTATCTATCCATCTTCTACAAAAAAAACTACTTTTTCCTCTCTACTTTTCCTCGTAAAAAAGTACAGAAAAAAACGGGAAAAACTAGAGTCATGGTTAGCAACTTGCTTGCGTCTTGCAAGGATTTTAAAAGAATAAAAAGAAAAATCCTTGCACAAAAGAAAAGAGAAGGAAAATAAGGAAGTGGCAGAGAGACTAGTTGTGATGACGATGATGAGGAGGTAGCAATTTAAGAAGAAGAAGAAGGAGAGCTTTAGCAGAGACTTTGGTGGAAACCAAGTTGATGCCAACTTACAACGTCGTGGTGTGGCGCACACAGGAAATAAGGAGAAATTGGTTATGGCGAGTAAAACAGGCGACACTTTTACTATTTTCATGTGTATACTTTATAATAAATCATATAGATATAAGAACCTTTAATAGATATTATTGCCATGTACTTTTCTCCTTTTTTTGAGCTACCAGTTATCCTCCACAATAAGTCTTCAATACTTACATCCAAGTAAGTAGTGCAATATTGGCCGAATAAAAGTCAATTCGTGAATGAGGGATTGCCTCATCTATAGAATTCAAAGTATTTATGTTACTGCTTATGTCGTCTTTTTTTAAGAAAAAAAATATATTAACACTAGAATTTCAAATAATATTAGAAAGCCTTTTACACTTTACTCTTATGAAGAAATAGGTTTTGCTATATATGCGCTTATTTTATTATTATTATTATTATCATTATTATTATTTAATATTATAAATCGTGTCAAATTTCGATGCGAACAGTTACTAGTTATAAGAAATAAGAAGAAGAAGAAAAATTGTCGTTTTTTCCAATCTTGTAGTCTGCTCACGTACAAGGTCATAATAAGCTCTGGGATGTTGCTGAATATTATTTAGTTTCTGCCCCGAACCAAGAGAAAAACGAAGAAATCCTTAGCTCATCTCTTTTTCCTTATCATGCTCATCTACCTACTACGTAGAAATTACGCCTTACATTTTTTTCATTTTGCAAAGGGAGAGAACTATATAGTCGCAACAATGTATTAGTAGTAATCGACCATCAACCAATTTCAAAATCTTTAGGGAGAAAAAAATAGCAGAATCCATTGGCAAAGTGAAACTTGAAAACTTGTATGAAATTGCCAGAGTTGCAATCAAACTGTATTTAAAAACACATGACATACATAATATTTATTATCCCATATTTTTTTCTGTTTTCAGCAGCGGTCTCAATTCTCTTCCTTATGTAGAAAAAGGCGAGCATAAAATAATTTTTTTTTCTTCCCCCAGAACAGAATCATCAATCAACCTTGTGACATCAAAAAATGAGATAAGTATTTAATGGTACATATAATAATAGCCGTAGCGATGAGATAGCAGATGTAAGTAGTAGCAAACGATATTGGAAAAATGGTTGAGTTTTTAGAAGAGTAGTGGATTAGAAAAAAATCGTTTTCTCTTCTCTCCCAGCTCAGCAGCAAGCAAATACTCAGGAGGGGTACTGCAACTGCTCCCGATGATTTTGCTTTTTTCTTTGCGAACAAAGTTTTTCTTATTGGAATTTTTTTTGAAAGCATGTACCCTTCACGTGTTGAACACTAGCGAATTTCGCGTCCCGGGTGTGCGATACCATCAATAAAAGCAATAGCTTGAAGGGTACTATCAAGATTTGTAGACTCTCAGTCAGTGTCACATTACTGCTTGCTAAGGGTAGTATAGCGGCGATGGTGGTGGTTCTGCTGCTGCTGGTGGTGATGATGATATGATGACGATGATGATGGTCGTTGGATATGAGGAAAAGGTGGATATAGCTTAAATAGTCATAATGAGAATATATTGTTGTGGAAGTTGGTACTTGCATAAAGTCAGCAAGGAGAACATTATTACTGAATATTATTGCTACATGCACACCACTTATGCATACCTATTCAGAGAGAGAGAGTGTGTGTGTATGTTTGCAAGTGGAAAACGTACTTGAGGATTGAGAGGGCGGTGAGGTTGCCCCGTAAAAGAATAGGTTGTAGAGCTCTTGTGCTTATCTTTATCCTGAAGGACATTTCTCGTGGAAATCTGACAGCTGTACAATTCTTGAATGTCATACGAGATTCCAAGCTCATCTATTTTTTTTTCTTTTTCTCATCGTGTACACTTTGAGCTGGGCCGACCCCCTGAACAAACTCTGCACTTTTTTTCTCTTCAAGAGAAAAAGAGAGGGGGAAAATACACCGGATATAAGATTACGTATTTCTCTTGAAAATATCTTTTCACAGTTTGGGTTCCACATGGTTTATATGTGAGACAAGGTCAGTATTGGGTCACCATAGGAATGACAGGGAACATGGGTGGGGGAGCGTACTATTATATTAGGGAGAACGTCACAAGCATTTATTAATCTTGTCAATAAAATAAATGTTGATGGCATGCCTAATGACAAATTTAGGCACATCCTCGCTTCATCAAATGCCAGTGCGAACAACGCTTGAAGCGAAAATAAAACTTTAAAACATCAATCTTTAATAATTGCCTGACTTATGTCGTATACTTGACAACTAAAAATAGAATCGACTGTGACATATGATTGTACCTTCAAAACTGAAAGAGAGTTAATGCCGTTTTTTATTAGAAAAAAATACCCAATATTTTGTTAATGTAAATATTTACACTTACTTGCTTTCTAGTGTTCAAGACTAAAGATTACCACAGAGAGGCATATCCTACAAAATAAATATTGCCAAAACAGATAATACTTTGCTTGGCTTAGTAGAAAAGATTGGAAAAAAGTAATTGGGAATTGTCGTAATACTTTTTCGTTCTTCCTATATATGTCGTCGTACGTATGTAGGCATTAATGCAATATTGATCAAGGTCGCGCATATGTACGTACATACCTAAAAGGCTTTTATAATTGTTAACCTGAATGGCAGAGAAAACAAGTTGCGTTGTTGTTGTGGTGTTATATGCTGCTTCAAATTTCTCATTTTCCTTTCCAAAGTCAATAGATTCGCTTCTGTAAGCACAGAAGAGGACACTTGAGCACAGGGACGCTGTCCTTGTGCCACGTTTTATAAATATCTCTACAATGGCAAGTGCATACGTCTGTTCAATATTATCATGCTCTCTAGATATTTTTCCCCATCTTGTGTTTTATCTATTTGGCAATAATGAAAAACAAAAAAAATACTTCTTTTAACTTGTTTCGCTACTGCTATGCTGACACTAACATGACAATATTTTTTTTCGTTTAATCTTCAAATGCAAATATTGCTTTGTTTTGTTTTTATCTATGGATGTGAAAAAGGATGATGTAGGAACGTAGGACAGAGCTTTTTTGTACAGATATGAAATACGAATAAAGTAATCATCATCATATTAGTATTGTTGGTGCTGTTTGCTTGCTTGCTACAGTATGTATAGGTGATGAAGATGCTAATGGTGGGCGATTAGCATTGCATTACGTAATATAATAATATTAACATTAATAATTCAAAATGCATTAAACATGCCTATATAATGCTCGTCGAGACAAAGGGGTACAATGAAATATGCAATTATTCAACTTTGCTTCGTTTTCATGGAGAAAATATAAAAGCGGACGGGGGAGACAGAGCCGAGCAAAATGTTGTTCCATGTTGTGTGATATCTTTTGAAAGTGAGTCAACCCAAGGACAAATATTATTATCATCCTTTTCATCTTTCGTCGTGGTGGCCAACATCCTCCTTTACTCATCGTCATCTGCTTTCATCATGATGATGATCATCAGCTTGTGGGCACTATACTTCTCGTCGAGGGTAAGTTGAGTAAATAAAGGAGTTGTTTTATGTCAGCAAAGCCAGTATAATAGCAATAATAATAATAATATGCCATGCCCATTTCAGACTAGTCAGAAAACTCTTTCTCTATCCAGGATCATGATAATAGTATGTAATAGTAAAAAGCAATTTTCATCAGGCAAAATATTCTTCTACCTCCAGCAACGTCTTCTTGACTTTCATCGTAAGGCTTCCCCCCTCTCTCTCTTTCTCTCCCTCCTTCTCCATCTGGTTCTCTGGTCCAGTCCAGTGTAATAGTGGTTGGTATGGTGACGACGACAGGACATAAAGAGTGGTGAGCACACACAATACCAAAATTCCATTCGCTTGATAGAGATCAAGGACATACGTCATTGGAGCACCAGCAGTAGTGGATGAGGAGCACACACACAGTGTATTGCAGAGAAAGCAGCAGCTATTATATTGAAGGAGCAACAGAGAGAAAGAAAGAGAGAGAGAGAGAGAGGAAAGGGGACAAGGCAGGAAAAGAAAATTGTACACATAAGTGGTTCGAAAGAATAAAATATTTCTCATTTATATTATTACTACTACCAGTGTGTGAGTTTCATGCATGACTAATACCAGTAGTAGTAGTAGTAGTAGTAATATAGAAATTTCAGCAGAAATACCAACAAGCCAGCATTCGTACATAGGTATGTGTATTGCTGTGAGCTTATTGGAACTTGGCTTCAGACTGCTGACCTTTATCGTCTTTTCGTGTGTAGTATGAGTTTTAGTAGTAAAAGGCAGTTCACAGTTGGATGATGATGATGATGAGAATGCTAAGATGATAGGCTTTTGGTAACATCATCCTTGCATCTTAACTATCTGAACTGACATGCTCATATCTTGTGTGGTAGCAGTAGAAATAGTAGTGTGAGCTCGTATATCGCCGCCATGCAGTTCATAAAAATGGTCTACATGTTCCGGTCACATGAGTAATGAAGGAAAAATATTTTCTTGTATTACCCAGTTAGTGGTGGTTGTGGAAGCAGTATAGCTTATCAATATTTGTATTTCCTTGTTGTCTTACTGTTTGGTCTGTGGCATGCCACCACATATCCTCCCCTCCCATCACATTATTATTGTCACGTTATCGCTCCATTCTTTTGGTCATGCTTTGGCATTGCGCTATAAGCACAATAAATATTGTACATTTTTTTGCCTGGCGTGTACTATTACATTTTTGTAGCACTTTTTACTGGCGAGAGTAAAAGTGAAGGGATATTTTTTGCAAAGAAACGAACGTCCGCTACGTTATTTTATCATTTTCACATGAAATGTTTAGTTAGGAAATTGCCTATTGTGGGGATGATGATGATGCATAACCTCGTATCCGCCACAAGCAGAAGAAAATATACATCTGTAAACAGTAATCTATCTGTAGTAATCATAATATAGAAAGTAGAGTGTACTCAGAAGTAGGATGGTTTTACTTTTGATGTTCCTTCTCCTCACTACGGCGTCACACATGTTTGTTTTACTTTTCAAGGAAGGTCCATATCTGACTTTTGACGATCCATCTGAGAAAAAGCCCAGTTGAAATAAATAAATAGCACAACTGAACTTGATTGCACATGACTTTCTAACAGAGTCAATTTAGAATTTTCTGCTTGTGACTTTGTCAACCTCTGATACTACTATCATCAATTTTTTTTCTCCAACTCCAACAACAACCACCACCACCATTAGAAACTTGTTTTAAGGTCGCCAAGAAAAAAAAGTATCATCAACTTAGAACATCAAGGCAATAAAGATTCATTCGTCTGTGACCGCTATGGTGAAAAATGTAATTGTGAATTTTTTGACAAAAATAAAACAAAAGAGAAAAAAGTATGCAACAAACTTGAAAATTATTAGTTTAGAAACCTGCAAGCACTTTTTGGATACATTTCATATCCTACAAAAGGAACACGTTGTAAAAGAGCAAACTTGTAACAAATTTATGAAAGTATGCAGCCTATAGACAATATGTGTATATAAAGTATACTTTACAAAGGACACCAGGGAACAGTTATATTGCTACTGTCTATGACATTGAAGTATTTGATTAAATCATACAACACTTTCTTTCTCTCTCAGGCACACAACAAGTTTTTTCTTCATCCTCTTTCCCTAATTTAACCTCTGACAACTTGAAAGACTACAGAGTACCTATGGCACACTATGGCGAAAGAAAGTGAAATGCAGTCCAGTAATATTTTCCTTACATATTGTGACATGTCTCAAACAACAGCCACAAATTTTCTTTGGCAAAAAAATACAATATAATCTGCAGTGAGCAAACATCTGGTGGTAAAAAGGTGGTAAGATTATCCTGCTCCTGTACATATATCTATCTATCAGTTGTATAATATAGCAAGCTGGCCCCTCTTGTAAAATGGTTTTTTACTACTCTTTATATATGTATGTACATATATTTACGTCCATAATATAATAATGCCGTAGGACTTTCAGATATTAGAAATAAGATCTTCTTAAGACTTTTGCAGGACCACTCACTACTACCAACTGCAATTTGCAAACTTGGTGTTATGATGGTAGAGAAAGTAAACCGTCTAGCTAGATTACATTTACTACTTTTCTTTCTCGCTCACACACGCATGTGATGATGATGATGATATATGCATTTTGTGTAGCCTTCGAAGAAAAAAAATCAGATGTCTAAAGAAAGCCGAAAGGTTGAAAGAAAAGAGAAAGAGAGAGAGAGAGAGAAAACGTGTAGATCACAATGATTTATTTACCCTCATTGCTGCTGTGGGGCAACACGAGAACTTTCCGTAATCCCACTATCAATAACCCTGAGAAGTTAATGTATGGAGTATTTCTGGAACGCTGATGCCTTTTACTTTTTTTGCAGGATTTATACGAAAATCGAGCAACATTTGTTACTGCCTTTTTTTGTTGCGGTATTGAATATTACACGATTTACGGAAACAATATATACATACACATGCAATAACAACAATGGTAGTTTGTGGAATTTTGGGTTTGTAAACGAGAATGAATGCAGATATTACACAAGCCGTGTTGTATGATGCAGAGACGTGGTGGCTATGGGATTGAGTTCACTTTGGAGAAAGTGGAACTGTTACACTGTCGACGTTTTCTGACTTTTTTCAAGAATTTTTTTCCCGATGTGAAATCACAAAAGAAGATGTGCTTTCTCCCCACACGTTTTTTTGTTATTTTAGTAAAAAAAGGAAAGAGAGGTGAATAGAAGTCACCTAATTTTTGGCAAACTTTTTTTTACTTGACTGAACAAGGGAGAGAAAGTTGATTTCTTCACTTACGTTTTATTGTTTCAAAGCTGATTTTCTCAAGGGGTACATGCTTGTATTCATTGATTCTAAGTGTGTTTGTGGGTGTTTGTGCATGAATACTGTTGGAAACATATCAGCAAAAAGTTTACGGTGACATTTTCCACCGCTTTGTAAAAAATGTTTTGGAAAGATGCGCGTTCAACATGAAGAAGAAGCAATTTTCCGTGATGTTTTCCTTCAACTTCTGATATTTTTTATGTTATCTTCTAACCCTTCTACCTATCTAGGCCAAGGAACTATGAACGATGGAATGTTTGAAACGAAACGAAAAAAACATCGTTATTGATTTAGCTCATAAATTCTGAAAAGAAGAAGATAAAACGGCGTTCCCTACAACTTAACTGACCAGAAGGTACGTGAACCGCATTAATGTAAGTAACAACAAGAAGAAACGAAAAAAACATCTTTATTGATTTAGCTCATAAATTCTGAAAAGAAGAAGATAAAACGGCGTTCCCTACAACTTAACTGACCAGAAGGTACGTGAACCGCATTAATGTAAGTAACAACAAGAGAACAAGAAGCAGGGAATATTATGCTCTATTTACGGCAGATTTGAAGAGAGCTTTCTCCACGGAGAAAAGTACAGGGGAGCGACTTTGCGTTGTGTGCTTTAACCATTTTCTATTTGTTTTTCTAGTTTCAAGACAAGTGCGGTGCATTGCAAGTATAGTTGCAAACATTTTGGCAACGTTTTAAAAATTCAATTTTACACTTGCTCCTGTACTTTTTCTACGGATGAGCTCCTGTTCAGCCAGTTTCTTTTTAAAGGTGCGCCAATAAACCTATTTTCACCAGCTTTAGAAAAGTAACAAAAAACACCCCTTTTGACAATAGATAGTTTACGAGTCGAAAAATAACTCAGATAACTAAAAAAGATATTGATAAGACATAAACAAGGCATCTGTTGATAATAAAAAAGTACAGATAATTTTCTCCGACCATAAAAGCATACTTTTTAGAGAAGACATATTTGTTTAATTCTTTTCCCAACTCTGTCCCCTCTTCGCCACAGAGTTTCTTTTCCGTCACTGCCAATTCCCTTATTTACGCCATCTCGGTGAAATATTGTGATTCACTGGAAGCAAATTCTAACACACGCTTTTTACAAGGTTCTCGGAGAAACTCGTGAAAGTCGCCGCTTTCTCTCGTATTGTAACAAAGCATTGCAAAAGCTAGTTGGTGTTCTTTCAACAAGATGGCGCCTCATGTTCTGTCTGCTTTCTTTTGCTTTCACTCATTTTAAAGAAAGTTTACAAAGCAAACTAGCGCTTATTTTGTACAGAACAACAACATGAATATTTAAAACCCAAGCTGATATGGATAGTATTTAATCGATTTTTATGGACACGACATAAATAATCATGGTGATGACAGCGACAAGTCTCGCCTGCTAGACTTAAACGGATGATGAGCCATTTATTATTTAAGGGAAGCTCAACTATGCCAAAATTGCAGTAAATAGCAGTACGCGATTTCAACTCAGCCAAATCCACAACGTCACGCGGAAATGGAACATTTATACATTTTTGTAAAGCAAGCAAAACGTTAAGTTTATCATTTTTTTAATTACATTTAGGCAGTAGACCAAAATCAAAGAGAAGTTAGAAACTTTGCTTTTCACAAATACAAAATTTCTCTAGCATTTCGTTTTCTCTAAGAAAAAACCAACTTTTTCCAGGACAACTTTTTTTGTTTTACAGTGAAGGGGTCAAGTAGTACAGCAGTCAATTTTCAAGATGAATTCGCAGAATTGCAGAAGAAATAATAATAATAATAAATGTACAGTGTACACTGATTATCATAACAATATTATGAAGACGCTCTCCACTTCCAGATTTTGTGAATCTTTCATTGGCAACAATGAAAACTTATTATCCTCTTCCAGGGATCCTTGTCCCAAAAGCTTGGAAAGCTAGACTACTTGAAAAATAAATTGAATAAAGGAGAAAATATACCAGCTTTTACATACAAACTCACTTTTCTTTTCTTTTTACCTTTTAAGCTTCTCGAGAGTGAGAGAAAGAGAGGGAAAATGGTAAGCAATTTGACCGAGTTTATACGCAGGGCAAAAGACACGGAGGCACTATGCTGCTCAGAATAACTTGTTTCGCCTCTTCAAGTCTCCACTATTATTATTTCTTTTTCATTGAAAAGAAAAGGAAAATGCATGATAGTTATATATGTAGTTATAGATATCCGTGTGTAATATAGGTGTGTGCATATACACCGGTCGTGGTGGTGCTTTCCTTTTCGACATAATATAATATAATATACATGTTAATGCTTCTACTGTCTTAAGGAAAGCAAACCACCTGATCCCTGTTCAACAGGACTTTAGCATTGTTGCTGCTGCTGCTCCTATACTACTGCAGCTACATTGCCTTTGGTATATGCAGGATGATGAGCTTGAGCTTGACTCTTCTTAAGGGAGCTTCTGCAGGGAACAAAGACTAACGAGTTTTCCTTACCTGAATTTTATTTTTTAAATAACACAACAAATTGAAGGTGAACTCTTCACGTACGTATGTACGTATGTACCTGTGTGTGTATATATATATAAATACTTAGGTGCAGGGCACAGTTCAGCAAGCTTACGATGCATTTGTTCAGCATAAATTTAACGAGACGAGAAGCTTCACCACCTCTTTTGCTACACAGCACTTTCTTGCTTTCTTTCCCTTAGAGGCAGTAGTCCTTTTTTTCAATCTTTCCTATCGTCTGATTTTGTCTCTGGAAAAAGTCGTACTGATGAGATATGGCTTCATATTTAGAAGGTAGGTATTGTTACAAAAAATATACTTTTGGTACGAGTGTGCCTATTGTGTGTATATTATAGTGGTATTCCCAGTTCTCCCCTTCTCTTTCCCTCTCTGGCTCGCTTCCACTTCTCATTTTACCATTCCTTCTTTTCAGTTGATCGTCAAGTAAGGAGTGAAAGCTATCAATAATTTATCAACCTATGACCTTCCCCCGTTTTTCCAACTCCACTTTCAATGCTATAACTACACCCATTAAGTATTAATTCAGAGCAAAATCCTTTATATTGACTTACCCAATAAAATAGTACATACATACAACTGCTACTAAGGTGTGTCTAGAAATTATAAATGCACTTGAATTTTTTTAAATGCCTAGAACGTACTGTTCCAAAGAATTTATTAAACAATCGTTTATGACTTGCGTGTATTCAACGTCAATTGAATGTAAAATTCCAAACAGGAAAACAAAATTTTTGCGATTTCTTTTTACTACTTTTGTGAATCAAATGAAATAAAACAATAACTATTTAAAAATTACCATTTCACTCTGATTTATTTACAGATTCCAGGTCACAAAACCACCTTGATCGCTTTCTTTAATCAATTAATAAACAACATTATTCTTTTTGATTAGCTCATTGACTGACATATGGGAAGAAAACATTGCTGGTTGGGGATTTTTGTACCGATATTTACGTGCGTTTTCTTAAAAACTAGAGTGCACAAATAATTTGCAAACACACCTTACGCAATTGCACATCGTGCACTCAAAGAAATCATCATCATTCTCATCAGCTTGTTAGAGCTCACATGGAATATTTTGTGAGATAGTGAGCCGGAGAGAAAAAGCGTAACCGCTTTTCTTTCTCTGGTTAAACTTTCAACTACCAAAAGAGAGAAAGAGAGAGAGACAGAAGAAGCCCTTACATATTATCATTTTGGTGAATGAAACTTGCAATGAGAGAGAGAGAGAGGGAAAGAAAGAAAATGTGTGTGCGTTAGACTAGTTGGTTGGCTTGGCTGTATTTTTATTATTCATTTATACACATCTCAAAATATCGAGCGATAGTACCTCACCCTTTTCCGCTTATTCACCATGATTATCTTGTACACATTTTCATATCATTCCCAGTTCTCATCAACGTGCATGAAAGCAGTCCAAAATGAACATGTAAAAAGAAAGAACGACGTACATGCCTACGCAACACACAAACAAACTACACAAAACTATAATGTGTAATTGACTATCTACTATGTACTTTCTCTGATGGTTGAAGGCAACCTTTACAGTTCCATTTATCAACATATCCAAACATTGCTTGACAGCAAACAAAACAGCAGTAGTCATCACACAACAACCACATGGTGTACAGGTACGTAGATGCTGTCGCTGAGAGGAGAGAAAAGTCGAGTGGGGAGAGAAGAGAACAACATTTTTCTCTATTAGAGTTTTCCACGAAATATATCTTTTTCCCCCGGTCTTACCCTTTTCTCGTCTTGTTCTTTTCATTCGCTTATGAATAAAATGACGTACTTGACCCTTGGGAGTTGTGGTGGTGGTGATGATGATGATGACGGTTTACATTCAGGGATGCTTCATATATACTTTACGCATCTTCTTTCCTTTCCAAACTAACAATGGAACAAAAGAGCAAATATAATACTGATGGATGGCAAGAAAAGAGAAATGTAAGAAAGTCTGAGAGTTTTGACAACAATCTGATGTGCTCGTCTTCTTCTTCTTCTTCTTCTTTTAGTTACACCAAACTTTGACTTATGTGGGAAATCAACAAAGATTTAATTTTAATAATAGACAGTTTCGCATTCTATAAGACTTTCAATTAGTGCGCAGCTTTTGAGTATAGGCATTCTATTAAATTCCAGCTGAAAAGGACATTATAAAAATAGCGTTGAGTGCCCAGCTGTAATTTTCAATTTGAATATGAGTCAGGGAATTAAGTCTTTAAAATTTGAACTTTACACTATAATTAAAAATTAAGTATGTAAAAAACAAACTTGACAGGCTTAGTGTTCAGGGTTTAGAATTTGTGTGAATTTGAATTCCCATGTGTTAATTTGTGAAGCGCATCAAACAGATATATATTTAGAGAGAGAGAGAAAAAAAACAATGATTATCTTTATTTTCATTATTTATTTTAGTGCGTTCGTCGTGTTGAGCATGCTGTATAAAAAGTTTCTTTAAAAAAACTAGCATACCTTGCGCAGGACTATTAAAATTTAATAATTCTAAAATTCCGCACATAAATTCTCTATTCTGTTTGTGAATTCAATCCTGGTAGATTAAGTAGGTAGCTCGTCTTCTGGGTACTGGACCATTTAGTTACATAAACAAAGCAAAAACGCGCGTGCATTTTATTATTATTATTATTATTAAACAAAAAAATTGCTCGTTTTCAGTTACGTGCGCATCTAATTAAGCCCAACAAAGTATCCAGGATGAAAAAAAAGAATGATCCACTTTCATCATTTTATAATACAACGTATTTTCCTATGGGATAGAATTACTCAACAAATGTTTATTTATATCAGGCAGATTTCACTCTCAACGTACTGTACATTGTCTGCGTTTAAAGGGATTTGGCACGAGAAGAGAGCAGCTTGCATAAAACACTAGCACATAAAATACATACATACATTAGAATAATAATGCTGTTGCTGATGTTGATGATGATGGAAAGTTGCTGCTGCTGCTATTACTACAATAATAACAGCATACCCCCATTTTTGTATTCAGTAGAACTGTGTAATTTGAAGCATCACTCCCAAAGCAAAAAAATATAATAAAATGAACTGCAATATGAGTGAAAACTTTTTATTCTCTCTCCTGTTTCAAAGATTTCAAAAGCTAGCAAGCCATAAATGAAAATATGAGCTTGCCAACTGATAAAGGATTGTATCAAATGAGTGAATATATATGAATGCTTAAATGTTTTTTGATGGAATATTTATTTGTTATGTACAAAACAAAATAGCTCATCCTTTTTTGTGTAGTCGGGTGTTCCATTACTTTTTACTGTTTGTCTTTGTCTATTTTACTAAAGGTAGATTTTCTCGATAATGTGGTTTGAATAGTTAGGAATTCCTTGAGGGAACACAGGAAAAGTCAAAAGGGACGTACTGCCTATGTGAGGTGTGCAGTTGACAAGATTTTTTTATTTTATTTTATTTAATTTTTTATGGAGGGCGGTCTTTACAGTTCATTCATTTGTGAACGAATACACAGTTTTACTGACACATTTGTAATTATCCTCAAGGCCCATTTTTTTAGCTGGGCTAGTAGACAATGTGTACAAATAAATGGACTATTACAAACTACAAAACACACATTTTCAATCTTAAACTGCATATTCGCCCAGTTAACCTAATTAAGTGCTACCATCTCTATCATTACATGTTTATTCAGTTCATTTCATCATTAGCCATATCAGCACCAAATTTGACCTGTAATTTTGCAAACAAGTTTCTATTGGGAATTGAGAGAGATACAATATATGTAATTGTGCAATTTTGATATTTTTAGAGCAGAGCAGGAAAAAAGGATGATGACCTGTGTAATGCATGGCGCTATTCCTTTTTCATGCTGTGTTATTTATGGAAACACAGTTACCAGACAAAAGTATTACCATAGCTACTGGTTACTTCCAAAACGTGCTACCGTGTCATCAGATGCTGCTGTGGTTATGTGATGATGAGCTGTTTAATTTTGGTGTTCTTAATCGGTTCATACAACATGAGATATTGCTTAAGAGCTTATACCTACAATGTATGTGTAGTAAGAGCTTTCTCTCTAACCAAGCTTTCTCCTTCTTTTCCCCGTATGCCGTTTTGTAACAAGTGGTGGGTGGAATATTTCATAGATAAGGGCGCCGTCTCCCTTTTATTATTAATACTATTAAGAATTCTTTCCTTTTGTCTTGTTCTTAATATTTTCGTGTGCTCTAGCATATAGTCCATTGCCGAAAGTCTCTCCTTTCTCCTTCCTGCTACTTGTTGGATCAGTTCCGTTGCTTGGCTGAAACTGAAAGAAGCTTTCTGTAGCGAGTGTCTTGAACCAAAACGAATAACACAGAGTTTCATCTAAAATTATGGAATGCCATGATACGCTCATTGAACCTAACGTGTGCTCTCATACACATGCACACACAATGTCTAAATCAACCAGTGTTCTGCGGGGCTTTTGCTGGCTAGTTATCTGGCTGGAACCAAGCCAAACCAGCAAAAAAAATCTGTTGATGGTCTCCGACCACCGCCACCACCACCACCATCACCGACCGCTGCTGCTCATGAACGTCACAAAAGACTATTATTTTGCTCTCTTGAATGCTTTTCTTCACGACGACGATGCCCTACAATCCAGTGAACATTCTCCAGTTTTGATACCCTTTTTTCGTGTTGCCAATTCCACATGAGCACAAAAAAAAGAAACCATACCATGCTTTTGTGCATGCATTTCCTTTTTTTCCTGCTGTCCTAATCCTTTTCAACTGTCTTCTGTCACCACCGAATTAGTTTCTCTTTTGTATTGATACTTAACAATTATGTGCCTCAATCATCATCACCACCAAAGTAATTTGTGCTTTTGTAAGTAGTATACGTACCTACATGCACACATGCATGCCACCGTTGTTCCGAGTTGTTTTCATAAAACAAACTGCTTTTAACTGTGTGCAGTTTACTGCAACGTGTACGTACCGGTTTTTGTTCCATCATCTTTTTTTTCATTCTGACACAACATGACACACTACTGGCACCATTATTCCGTTGAACAAAGGCCACTCAATTTTTAGTGCATTACTTTACTACACCACTAGCCATTCTACTAGTCTGATGATGAAATATATGGGCATTGTCTGATGATGCTGTGTGTTTTTTTTGTATTTCTAAAGAAAATAACATGTCCTGCGCCCTGTCACGCTATATGTCATGTGTCTTTTCTCTCTGCTATCCTTGACCAGATCAATGGTCATTGTCAAAAATCCATTAGAACATCTCTCAATGCTTTTTCTCATGAGGGTGCACATGTACATTATATAAATGGGATTAGACTTGAAGTGAAGGCTAAAAGGGATTTCATCGCTACAACTATTGTGCTTGGCAACTAGTACTTTTGATTTTTTTAAAAAAGCTCAACATTTCTCTAAATGAATTTTTATAGAAGTGAAGGACAAAATGATGGAGGTTTTTAAAACGCCTGCATTACGGTTATATTTTTATTGAGGAACATTTAACAGTAGAAAGAGGGAATATCTGTAGGCGTACGAAACGAAAAACCTTGAACAAAATGAAATGATAGTTTAGTACAGCCTTTTAAATTGGCGGATGCTGCTATTTTTCTCAAGTGGACAGTAAAGTGCACAAGTTTGACAAGTAGATATAGTATGTTCAATGAAAAAATGACAACTGTGAAGAGCAAAAATTTTTTTAATGAGGTAGTCATTTTCAGAACAATACAAATGTAAAAAGGAAGTTCTTTTTACAGCGTCTTAGTAGACGTAGGCACTCTGCATTTTATACTTTGAAACGTGAAGGTTGCCTTTAATTGCAGATGCTGACAAGATGCACCATTTCCGGTTCATTTACAGAATGGAGACAGTTACATTAATGGGATGAGATTTAGATTGTGGTAGTATACTACATTTAAATGGTTTTCACTACTGCTAATAAAGCTGAAGCATTAATTGTTTTTGTTTAGAATGAATATATAAGCGGTAGCGTATCCGCTGTACTTACCTGCCATTGTTGAGAATACGGATGCTTTGTCTATTGATTAAAAAACGGAAGGAGCAGTAAGCAAATATGTTGTAATTCCTTATATGTACATGTATACATCATTAATGTTTTCATTTTCAAACTTCAGAATTGAGAGGTAGCCGCTACAGCAGTTTGCTACAATACTACTCAATACATTTTAATTAATGTTTACCACACAAGTTTTTTTTAAAGTACGCACTACTGCCAGAAAGTTTTCAAGAGCATTTCTGGTCTGTAAGAGAAAGCATCTATAGCAACCAACCTACCAACCCACTAGAGAAATTACAAGCTTGCCGAATTTATAATAATAATTAAATTGAGATGATGATGTATTACCTCGTCATGGAACCGAAAGAGAGGATAAAGCCAAGGCACACACGCGTTCGTCAGCTAGGTGCTATTTTTATACCATTGCCAAAAAAATACATCAAGCAGCTTGTCAAAAGGCAGGAAGCATGTTCTCTTATAGACACTTTCTCCTTCACGTCGCAACAAACGTGACACATAATGTAATTCATTAAAGACAATCAAATGGATCATCACGTAATAGTGTAGTGTAGTAGTAGCAGTAGATACATAATATATCGCGTTACGTTATGCGGAAACTACTGGCTTTTTCCTCCTTTCAATTTGTGCTCATGTTGCAAATGTCTGCTTTTTGAGTGTGTGTGTTTTTTTTCTTCCAAAAAATTCCAAAAGTTGAACGTTCCATTTTAGCAGATTATGCTTGGAAGCAAAGTAATGAGGTAACTTGACAAGCAAACCGCATTTTAACATAAGTGTATCTACATAATAATAATATTCTAATATTACACAGTAGCAGAGCGACAAGGTTGTATGATACATTGTTTTGAGCAGCTCCTCTCTATTTTAATTTACAAAGAAGAATGGGGATGCAACTAAAGAGCATTTTTTGAAAAAAAAAAACAATAACGCAGCATCATATTATCATCAGTGACAACAAAGCGACAGGAGAAAAAAAGATGGTGGACGCATTTTGCTGTTATTGTTGCTGTTGTTGTTGTTGTTATCATGCCTCCATTCTCTCTGGTTTGACATAATCTA
>JAHZMT010001288.1:0-10460 GCA_027743785.1 Sinhomidia bicolor
ATACGTGCACATAATTAAAACGAACTTGATGAATCTCATGGGAAATTCCCTTCTTTTTCGTCTTGTCTATCTCTAGCTCAATTTCTCTCCTTGTTTTTTTATGCTCCCAGAACTGACTTTCAGACAGGCAATAATAAATGTGCATGCATACATAAGTAAGTGCATAATATGTAGTTATTCATTACATGTCGTGGCATTATTATATATGTATGTAGGTATATATACTTTTGTTAGAGAATACATTTCTGATCCTGACAGCAAATTGACGCAAACAGTGCTCTTGAAACAAGACACCATTATTTTAGCAATGCCAATTGAAATGAAGAATCTGCTGAACTATGAAAGAGTTTTTTTGGGAATATATATGGAGGTCTCTACATTGGCTGTTGCGCTTCTTGTTGGTGCACCTTCCAAATTAAATGAGAAAAAGGCGTTGTTCGAATGGAAGTAATGGTATTATTAGTAGTAGTGCTAGTTAAAGTAGTATTTAAGTATTGTAATTTATACGGAGCCACTGCTATTTATTATCATTCCTCTCGTCTACTCTTTTTTTGTGTGTGATATTGGATGGAAAGCTCATGGTGAAAAGATGAGAGGAAAAGAAGAAGAAGAAGAAGAGAGGTGGGATATATTTATTTGGTGTAGTGATGCGTTAACTTATGGCAACGTATCATTTTGTTGCATTTATGCTGCTTCTTACTGATTTACAAATTATAAGTTAATATCAACCAAGTAGGCAGTAGCAACAGAAGTCGCGTAATAGAAGAACCTTTAGAATAATATATTGCATTCATTGATTGTTCCACCTATAGCCGAGTGTGTCATTATTACTATTATTATACCTAGATTTTGCTATAATTTGCGCATGGACGTATGCAGCAATAAGCCCCATTGAAAATAGGCTTTGACGAGTAGAAAAAGGAGGATCGAGCAGAATAACAATTGCTCTTGTTCCTCTTTTGTTGCTTTTTTTCATGCGACGGGTGATGAGAAGTAAGCAAAGTTCAAGTTGAATCATTTTTTTGTGTGGAATGTCTGCTGCTGCTACTACATGTGTTTATTCTCTTTAATATTGCATTCATTGATTGTTCCACCTATAGCCGAGTGTGTCATTATTACTATTATTATACCTAGATTTTGCTATAATTTGCGCATGGACGTATGCAGCATAAGCCCCATTGAAAAAAGGCTTTGACGAGTAGAAAAAGGAGGATCGAGCAGAATAACAATTGCTCTTGTTTCTCTTTTGTTGCTTTTTTTCATGCGACGGGTGACGAGAAGTAAGCAAAGTTCAAGTTGAATCATTTTTTTGTGTGGAATGTCTGCTGCTGCTACTACATGTGTTTATTCTCTTTACGATGTTTTTTTGTACATATTTTTATACGTAAATATATTCTTTTACTGTAAGGCATGGTAAGCAAGTAGGTACACATTTACAAGCAGGCATGTGTGAAAAAGTGACACACATCCTCACAGTAAATCTTTTCGCTTCGACAAGCATACACACATAACTTATTATGCGCTTCAGCGACAACATCTCATCTACCGTGTTGATATTTATACCATCTCTCTTTTCTCTTCTTCTGCTGCCTTCTTCTCTTCGTGAACCACATATTGTTGGAAAATGAAGGGAGAAGGGCATCATGGTACGCATTATCATGTGGTTTTATCGTACACACAGGAAAACAAAATGTTGTTGTGTGCTGTATGGATGTCTGTCTGTGTCAAGGGCTTGTTTGTAATAAACAACGTAAATAGACGGAGAAAAACAAAAGACATCATCATCATCACCACCACCACCACTCCTACACAGCTACAAAATAATAGCACAGAACTAACCGAAAAAGTATATACTGGCTTGAGGGAAAAGGCCTAAAGGTGGAGGAGCAGCAGCAACAAAGAAGAATAAATGAAACGGCAAGACAAAAAAAATGAGGAAACAACCAAGAATAGGCTCTTAAATTAGGAGAGAAAAAAATACAAAAGCAGAAGAAAAACTTTGTTGAATTACATATAAAGAAAGAATGAGAAGAAATGAAAACAGCAAAGGCAAGCAAAAACACAAGGAAAAAATGTATAAATACTGTGGAAGTCACCTTGTATATATATATATTTTATATATTATATTTTTTGAAGAGTTGAAATGAGAGTCGAGTATGTAGAAATGCTAAGCATGTTGAAAGTAAGTAGCTATTCAAACTGGAATAAATTTTCGACAGAAAAGAGTGAAAAAAACACAACCAAAATGAAACAAAAGAGAACAGAATGTAACACGCATGATTCACTGTTAACAGCCATCATAAACATGTAAACTATCATTGTCATGAATATGCACGCATGCATATTACTGGCGTTGAATAAGCAGAATAAAGAAGTAAATATGTATTGGTGATGATGATGTTGTGTTTGTTGCTGCCGTGGTAATAATAATGATGAAATGAGTTTTTCCGTAGAGAGCACATCATTTGAAACTACAGAGAAATGTTTTCCCCATTGAAAAATAATAGCGCAGTAGTAGTTGATGCTTATTTTGTTAGCATATTTGATTTTATTTAATTCACTGAGTTTCTGACGTCATAAAAGTTTGCTTTTGGTGTAGAAGCCGTAGTAGTAGTAAAAAAACAAAAAAATCCACTAGATTATTAGCGCTACACAGCTAGCTAGCTACTCTTGTGCTCTTATGTGCGCTTCATTGCAGACGGTTAATTTCCGGATGTAGAAATGCTGCACAGATTGAGGATGATGCTGTATACCCCTGCAAGGTTTAGTCGTGATAAAAATTGCGGTGATATGATGATCAATTTGCGGTTGATTATTTATCAACAGCGTGATCAAGTGAGCTTAAATTTCTCGCAGGAAGGAAAGCATTATAATTATACCCGTATCAACAACATCAACAACACCTTATACGTAGGCATTTTGCTTTTATACACCTACCTAGTGTGTGTATTCTCTTGTTTTGAGATATTCTTAGCTTTTATTTTTATTGCCTTTTGTGAATTTTTTTTACACACACTTCAATTTTAACACTTGAGCCAACCTAGTCTATGATCTACGTGAAGCACAGCTATATAGCGAGTTTGATATACATACTTTGAACTACAGTACAAAAAATTGTGAACATGCTGAAAATCAAAAAAAAAAAGAGTTGAGCTTTTTATGTACTTGAGATTTCAGAGAGAATCACCTTGATGACCAATGTGTTGTATCAATAATGAAAGCATGGGTAAAAAAAATAATTCAGTTGTACCAACCAACCTCAACTCATGATGATGATGATCATATCATGTGTGATTATATCACACAGTTGAGAAGGTTTTTGGTATGTTTGTGAAGATGAAACCTGATTGCATGTTTTGGCATACGCATAGTGTACACACACCGTAATATGTAGTTGCTGTTGTTGTGATAGCGCATCCAAGTGAGTGAAGGATTTGTGTATACGACCGAGTGAATATTGTGAATGTTACTGAAACTGTTAAATTTGCCCAGACAAAAAATAACATATATACTAGCTACATCCATATATCCATTTACGATTCCGTTTCACAGGATGTAGTCAAATGTAATCAGTGTTTTTTGTGCACTGCTCCGCTACGCACCCGGAACACACAGCTTGAGCAAATACACGCAGCAACAACATAATAAAAATACCGCATGTAATTCAATAATATCGCTTTATTTCTTCCCATTCGATGAAATCAAAACAGTCAATGATGATCATGATGAGCCGATGCAAGCACACTAGTTTTTTTATGGTGGCGTGTATAACTTTGCATTGCAATTCAGAGATTTTCTTCTTCTCGTTTTTTTTCATGCCCATTTTATGGAGTCAGAACAGAAAAAAAGGAGAGAAATGTACGTTCGTAAGAATCACTCATGTGAGTAAATACAAGTGCTCCAGTTACAATACAACTGTGTAGAAGAAGAAGCCAGCAAGCGGTGAAACGTATACAACAGGGTTAACTGAAAGAGGCCTTCTTCTATTTTTTTTATTATGTTTGCTTGCATTCATTCCACGTTTTTCTCGTTTGAAACGATGATGATATGACCTGCCAATATTCAGCCAATAATACAAACTTGCTCCTCTTTCTTTCTACTCACTACTGCTACTCGTTTTCTTCTCTTATTCTTCTTCTTGGTTTACTTGCGTCTTCTCTAATCTTCTCGAGTTGAGCTGCTGCTCCTACTACCACTACTGCCTCTTGAAACACCCTTCCTTTTTTCCTGGATGAAATCCAATTTCACTTTCAAACTTATATAATAATATACCTATTCGAAGAGAAAAAGAAGCAGCAGAGATTATTTCTTTTTCTCTCCTTTTTTATACGAATAACAGGATGATGTTGATTATGTTGATATTGCTGACATTGCATTGCACGCTGTCGTAATGGCATGCAGTGAAGGTACCCACATTATGAAACAAGCTCTGCCTGGCGTCGTGGTTGCATGGATGGATGATGAGGCAAAAGAAGAGTTTTTAAATTTGCTAGTGTGTCTGCTTCGTCGCATCCATCTTCTGTCAGTTTTCACATTAAGGGAGTGTACATTAGAAAAAGAAAAAGAGAGACACAAGAAACAGTATCCAACATCAATAAAATATATAGCTTACACACACACACACACACATACACAACAATAAAAAAGTGCATGTGAAACTATATTATTTTTATTATTATACTACAGGTAAAATCACAGATCCAATTTTGTCATTACTAGTATTATTGACGCTGCATAAGTATACATACATGGTAGAGTTACTTTGCTATATATAAACTTCTCCTTTTGCAGCAATAAAATTGAACTCATTTTGGGAAAATCGTTTTCTTTCTTTTTTTCTTGGGAAGCTTTGCTTGGTCTCCTCTTGTGCTTATCTGCAGAATAATACCCCCAAAAAACAGATTTGTAAAATGTGAATTCAACTGATGTGTGGTAGTTGGATGAATATTCAACGTGTACATATGCTTAACCCAAAATTCAAATTTTGTAATGTATGTACATATATAATCTGCTCACATTATTGTACGGAATATTTTTTGTCGTGGTGGTTGTATAAAAAAAGAATATAAAATATAGCTAATATAATAATATACATTTACATGGCAGCAGCAGTACCAACCAACTTTTATATATTGCAAGTCAATTTCACGATAGATAAACTGACTTGCCTCAACTTCCCATTTCTCCTTTTCTTCTCGGGCTTCTTGAGATTTTTTTTATTAAATTCTCATGAATTACGCCACAACTCTAGTGGTTCTTTCTTCAGGCCTCCATCTGGAACTTGGGTAAACAGATTACAACATTTAAAGAGAAAGTACAACAGCAATAACATGACTGTTTGTACGCGTATACATGAATAAATAAATAGAGAATGGTAATAATAATAAGCAAGTAAATGTGTACATGCTTACGTATGAACAGAAAATTTCATTTTGAGCTTAAATGCAATTAAGTATCCTACACTACACTACCACTCTTTCCGGCACTTATTATTATTATTATTGAATTGTAAAGACGAATGAGTTCGAGAGCAAGAAAGAAAAATAAATAAATTAGATTTTGTTGCCTTTTTGATAATTTTTTTAGTTCAATTTCTTTACAGCAGCAGTTTGACGTCATACTATTTGTACCTTGTTGTTTGACGGAAAATCATGTAAAAGAGCGACAAAATCAGTCATGTCACAGGCAGTTGTAGGGACAAAATGTTAATATTATTCATTCAATTTTCTAATTACACTAGACAATTCGTTTGCTACGCCCACTATGCTATTTACACGTCTTTCACACTCATTCACTCTTACCATTTACTACTGAAAAATAGTAGTGTAATATGTTACAAGAGACGCCAAAGAGATTGAACTGTTTATAACGTTGTTAGAAACACCAAAATGTCTCTAATATTTTACCTGAGAAAGAATTAATAATGATGCTAATCAGATTACTTGCTCTGCTTGCCACTTCCTTTGACAAAAAAAACTATTTTACTCAAGTGCCCCGCCTACACAGTTTTACTGATGGAGACTTTACCATCATGAATGACTTTGTAATGACCTTAGTTTTTATCAACAAAAACACTGGTTTTTGTGTAAATAGTAAAGTATAATATATTTTCAATCATTTCAACCAATAATATATCAAAATGGATTGCCAATCACAGACAATTAATCAGCAAAAATCAGTTATATTAAACGAGTTTAGACATATCCAATAAAACATCACATGGGGAAAATTTTGGGTATCAGATATGACATTATTTTATATTACGCCAAAAGAAAAATGAGCAAAACAACAAGGTATAAAAGCAATTTCATATTATTAGATTTTTTTAAACCTTTGCATGATCAAAAAATATTTAAACAAACAGAAGGAATCTGAATGGAAACCGAGAAAAATTTAAAGAAAAAACATCGGAGAGGTCTCCATCAGAGGACCGAGAATAGAGATTCTCGGTCTGCCCCATGTCTTACTTGTCTTTTGAGTGAGAGTCTATTGTAAGAGTGAGATGTGATATTTAATTCGAATGGTAATTCCACACACCTATTTACACTGCAACTTTATGCGTAGATATTTCAACTAAATTATTAAAACATTCGGTTTTTTATAAATCAGCAAACTTTCCCAAGCAAACCACATCATTATTATCTAAATATACTTAATCATGACATCAGGGTGTTTGTATGTTGCAAGTACAAGTTAGTAATTGCAACTGAGGTGTTTGTGTTGAAAATGTTTACAACACCTGTTCCGAATTTTTGTCGTAATCTCGTGAACAAAATGGCGTTTTTTAAATTCTTTGTCACAAAAAGTGTTAAAAAATGAGGGTAAAAACCATATTGTGGCATTTGGAGTGGGAAGTAAGAAACAAGAATGTGCTCACTGTGTGTGTATTTACTTTTGTGAAAAGAAAGAAGCCTAAAAATTAATGGTTGATAGAATCTTTTATCTGTTATTTTTTTTCTTTATCATTTACGCCCGCTTCCGGCATTGATTGTGTTCTTAAAAAGAATATTTTACTGATTTAAGAAAGTATCCCAATTCCGGTTAAATTCAATAAAGTGCCTATAATATATATACCGCACAGTTACACTTTTCCGGCAAATCTCAAAAAGATAGAGTAGGAAAAATTACACCTTGTTTTTATATTTTACAATATTTTCCCATTTGGTTTTGAACTTGAAAGCGATGAACGACCAACAGCTGCCTTTTTGAGTATATATGTATACGCGCCTCTCTCTATAACTATATGTTTATCTAATTTTATTACAAAAATGTAAAGTATATAGAGTCGTACAGGTGCATGCGTATGGTTCACTTGTTTTTTTTAAAAAAAAGTGCACCATGCTCGAAATATCATAACGTCTCATCACCAAACCCACTGCTTTAACCTGTACGGTTACGGTTCATGAGCTGGTTCATCGTTTTGGCATTTTTTTGAACGCCACTTGTGTACATTACAAATTATACACCTACCTACACATTTTTTTGTTAACGATATGCATACCTTGAGTAATGTAGTAAGTCAATTTACACAAGTGGCATCCTGCTTCATTTTATGATGATGATGATGATTTTTTTGGTGAATATATTCGTAGAGTAAATACACAGCATATAAACATGGCATATATTCTACAGTCATGTCACTACTGCAACTTTAGCAAATTAGCCGTACTGTCGCAATTAATTACTGTCAATAAAACTTTATATTTTTCTACGGTTAAATAAACTGCTAAAGGTTGACGAGTCGTGTCAGAAAATGACCATACTATATCACTAACTGACAAGAAACATTTTTGCAAGCACTGGTGCTATCAACTTTTTTAGTTGTCTTTTTAAGATGAGGTACAACTCTTTACAAACTCATAAAAATGGGATTAACTACTTCTCTGCAAATTGACTTTTTACAATTGGCATGCAATTGATTTTCCACCGGTTTTTAAGATAAACAGCCGTTTAATTAATCTCTCTAGGTGTGTTTGACGGTTTATCAGAAAGGGGAAGTATCCTATATATATACAAATATACAGTTAGTTTGTTAGGCAATAAAGGCAGGCATTAATTTTTTTTCTCCTGTTCTATCTCTCATCTTATTTTACTGCTCGTGTCCGGCGCTAAACTTTCTTATAGCAACTTAACAACTTCACCTGACAATTTCAAAATAAATGATGATGATCTAATCAAAATAGAGCAATGCAGTTGCAGCACATTCCTGAGCATGCACTTTAGATATTAATGAAGGTAAATTGTAAAAGTTCACATGGTAGTTGTAAAAGAAATAGTAGTAGTGAACCATGTAAAGCTAAAAACAAACCTTACAGTGCAGTTGACAATTTACTGAAAAATTTCTGTGGTAGTTGCTGCAATGGAATGCATGTACATACGTCAAAGATATTTGTTTATCGGCGTTTGTGTATCTTACAATCAGAACAACGGTCATCACAGCGGTGGTGTTGCTGTAATATGTACGGTTGTTTGGCTCAAAAATGAGCAATGAATGCAAACATTGTGAAAGTATTTATTTATTCATTGTGTTTAGTCTATATTTGAAAATAAAATAGGAAAAAAATGTTGAGGTAAAGTTGAGTAATTAAAATTTACTTAGATGACAAAACATGATCATCATCAAAAAAGCCTGCTATCTGATGTCACTTGTCACAAAACGGCTAGTAGAGGGAAAGCAAACATTACAAATATTACGGTATAATTGTGGTCATAATAATAAAGACGTGTGGGTTACCTACACGGACGCAGGCACAATTGGCAATTTTGTTTTTACTTTATTCGCTTGTGCTTTCGCGTTTGTACAGAGAGGCATCTGAATTTGACGTATTACTTTGTTGATAAAAAAAGTGCGTCGTCTCTCAGTTTAAAATTGTCGAGCAAAGACCCCGTCGTCGTCAGCACAGCACTGCGGTAATGGAGATGCTTTAATGCCTACTTACAAAAAGATTGAAATTGGATGTTTCTCTTTGATGATGATGCTGATGATGATGATAATAGTAACAGAGATAGTTGTTTGCACTAATCTCGTTTACAATGTAAGGTACATAAATATTTCATGGTTTGTGTCGGATTCAGTGAGCCGGAAAACTAAAACTGGTTTTTAAATAGCCATCAACTCAACATCTTTATAGGAGTAGCAGCGTCATTTTGATAAAGTACCTGGGCGTGCAGATTGCACACACGTACATGTATGCATATATTTGTGTTTCTTCTACCTGTACGACAAAAAGCATGCAATTCTCATGCTTGTCATTACAGACCATAAACCTTCTCGCAAACAGACACACTGACTGACAACAAAAATCAAAAGATATACATATATGATAATATATACACACCGTGAACTTACTCCTACTTACTACCTTAGAACAACAACGCTGACACTTACCCAACCATCCAACGGATCTTGTTTTAATTTTTCCCAGTAGAGTCCATCCTACAATTCTAGTCTAGTCTAGTCTAGTGATACCCAGTCACCTATTTACTTAATTGCGAATTGCATTTTGAATTGGCTAGTATAGTAGCTTATGGGAAATAAAATTGCAGACAGCATAATTTTCTTCACTGCAAAAAAAATATTTCTATGGGAGTTGCACATTGACAGTGAGAAAAAAATAAAGTAAAGTGTAGGGTAGTCTCCTAAATAGCATATATATACACACACATTGTTGTTGTAATTGTTACACGTCATGTTACTACAAAGTGTGGGGAGAAGTATAAACAAAGAAACGGGAAATGACATGGTGCCTATCTATTTGAAATCGCTGCAGAAGCAGCAACCTCGTTTCTTCTTACATAGGTACATACATAATATTATTGTTATCGTCATCTATGCAACCACTTTAAAGGAAAATGGTGATAGTATTTATGCAGTTGTCTGATTGTGAGTATTGTCGTCCACTGCTCCTGCTTGTTTTGGTACCTGGCTGTTTTTGCTGATGAAAACGGGCATTTCTAAAGGTGTACAACTGAATGGCAGAGCAGCTATGTGTGTGTAATATGTACCTAATTTCCAATGGTGATACTTTATCATCCTCACAATTTAAAAGGGTCAGAGGAAAGACCGTCGGTTGAATACATAATTGGTGGTTTGGTTTTGATTATTTAACTTTTATTCTGTTGGCTGGCAAGCACAGCAGTTACATATGTACAGAATCTATTTGCTATACATGACAGGAAGACAACTGCATAATAATATTGCATGGTGGTGGAGATACATGTTTACGGACTGAATGTTGCTGCTGTTTTGTGAGACAGCAAAACAAAAAGGTATTACATAACTGAACTCGAAGAGATAAAAAAAGGAGGAAAAAAATAGGACGGAAAAATAAAATTCATTCATTTTCATTGTCACCTGCATTGCATGCAGCAACGGCAGCAGCAGCGGACGCGTAATACCTTTTAAAAATCTGACAAGTTGATAGGCGCTTGTCATCACATTTCATATACAGCTAAGGCAG
>JAHZMT010001289.1:0-15889 GCA_027743785.1 Sinhomidia bicolor
AAAATAAGTATGAAAAATTACCTGCTACCAATTGAGCTACCTACCACCAATGCGCTGCTGCCGTTTTGTTGCTTGCTCGCTCGCTCGCTGTACTCTGTGTACAACTTGATATTTCTTCTTTTTTTTCTAAAATGTTTGCTTCTTTCGTTCTCAGTCACTCTTCTTCTCTGTTGCTCTCGCTCTCTGTACATGCGAGAATTATTGTGTGTCTGTGTGCCGCTGCTGCTGGAAGTAAAGAAGAAAAAAAACCAGAGTACGAAGAATTGCGACGCTGCGCCGTAAAAAATAACCTTCGTCCAGTCCAGTTGCTAGCCAATAATAATGGTAGTACAAGTTGTAAGAACGGTGGTGGTGGCGGTGGAAATACAAAAAAAAAATCATGTAACTGGCAACTAGTCTACAGTGATGATGATGATGATGATGATGTACATAGATGACCAATATTATTTTGCCTGTGATGATGATGATGATTACCTCTCTCTGAAAATGTAGCTCGGTATTACCTAAAAGGTTATAGCAGCAATAGGTTTCTAGGGTAGATGGCATGGAAAAAACCTGTCCTTTCCTAATAGTGTAATGGTATAATAAATAATATGCTGCCTATATAGAGAGTATAATATGTGTGTATAGAGAACGTGGTGTAATGAATGATACAAAGTGGCAATTTGCAAAGGCATGTCCGATTGGACTCGACTGGAGTAAACCTGACTGACTTGCTGACTACACTACCTGTACAAAGTAAGCCTGCATATTTAAAGCCAATTTGATGGATTATTATTTTCAACATTTTTGACATGACTATTTCCTGATCACGTTAATGATTGGTTATTTAAAAAAGGAAATTAAAGAATGTTACAACATAACAATTGCTGTGCTATTATATACATACATGTACCCATATACATATTATAGTGCTGCTGAATATCCTGTCCTTAGTTTTTTTTGAAAAAATAAATATAAAATAAATAAATAAAAGTTTCGCGATTTTTAAAGGCCAGACAATACAGCTTGCAATAACATATAACATGAATCCTTTACAAAGCCTACACCGAAAACGAACTTTCCAGATAAGCAGAATGGAATAATAAATATTTAACATTAAATTGCACGAATTAGCAACACGCATTTAAATTTTCTATTAACTAGCTGGAGTCCATTAGAGTTTATAAAATTGAGAAACGACTCATGGCAAAATAATTTTCATACATAGGTACAAACATACATGCTTTAAGCAATTTTAACAAAACAAATCATGGAGCTACTATCTTATAATCTTTTGAGCGTCATCATTCTGCTAATGGAATTGCTAGCAAATTTATTTTTGATAATATAATTGGTAATATGATAATGATGATAAATACTGTAATGCCACTAAATGTATTATGTACTAAATGCTTTGCTAGCGATGAAGGGATTGATTGGTAAAAAATTGCTGAAGAAAACTGTCATCATCACCAGCAACAGCATCGTCACCGTTGTTGTGTGAGTGCTACTTTATGGAAGCTCACAAGTTCAAGAAGAGCCAAGAAAGAGAAGACCACTTGAAGCTAGTGAAAAAAAGGATGAAATGTACAAGTGCAAAATTGTTTGGACAGTCAAATAATGTGAGGCACATGTACGCATTTGTCTTATTTCTGTCTTTTTCTCTTTCGTATGTGTACATCCATCCCTTTTATTACGTACATTATTTATATGATGAGCTTAGATTATCCTTAATTTATCTGGCCACTGTTTGCCAGTTGCACTGCTCTCTATCATCATCATTGTCGTTGTCGTCGTGAGGAGCCTTTTATTTATTGCACAGGTACGGCAGTAGTACAGTAATATTCCACAAAATATTCAATTGAGTATACATTATATTTCACTATCAACCACACCACCACCACCACCACCGCCACACACTGATAAATAATTTCTTCCTTTATGCCATTCATTCAACGTTAATAAACGATGTTCATCATCATCATCATCATGAAAACAACTGCGACTAAAAAAGTGGTAATGATGATAATAGTTCTCTACTACTAAGTAGTAGTAGCAGCTATGAGAGAGAAAGAGAGATAAATGTATAGATACTCTGTTTGTATATATGTACATATATTATTATTATATATGATGGCTCAAATATGATCGCAGTAGAGCGAGCGAGCGACCGAAAGCTTCACAATAATAATGAAGATGATGATATGACTAGGTGATAGATAAGTATCGGGTTTTTGCTACTAACTTGCCTCAACTTGGTTTTGCAGTTTACGACGACGAGTTGACCTTCGTTTTTCTTCTCCTTCTTCTCTCCTGCCGCTGCTGCTGCTGCTGCTATGCCGTGTTCTACTATTACTGCTGCTGCTGCTAAAATATACGTATTTATGTAGGTTTTTACTGCTCAACAGGGATTTAAAAAAATATATATATGTATATCTATATATATGTAACTGCTTTACACTTTTGTGAATAAAATACGGTAGATAGGTATTAAAAGAGTACTACGAGCACATGAATTATATTGTGCCTATATATTTATCCGCTCACGACGACGAGTTGACCTTCGTTTTTCTTCTCCTTCTTCTCTCCTGCCGCTGCTGCTGCTGCTATGCCGTGTTCTACTATTACTGCTGCTGCTGCTAAAATATATGTATTTATGTAGGTTTTTACTGCTCAACAGGGATTTAAAAAATATATATATGTATATCTATATTGGTATATGTAACTGCTTTACACTTTTGTGAATAAAATACGGTAGATAGGTATTAAAAGAGTACTACGAGCACATGAATTATATTGTGCCTATATATTTATCCGCTCACTGAGCAAACACAGAACATGAGCAGCGGCAGCAGCAAAACTATTTCATACATGGAGATACAGATGAACGCTAAAAATTTTAAAGCAAGAAGACCAAGACCACACCATAACATTATCATCAACATCCATCACAACAACATATATGCATACATATATTATGGTTCTACATATGTTGATATAAGACGAAACCATGATCAGCGAAGCAAAAGTTGCAAGCGCCATACTATTTACTGGTTTACATTATATGAAAATAATGATAAGCAGGCGACTGATCGACTCTTCTGAAATATGTAAACTACAATATTATGCATGCCTGCCTAGCATGAAATCCCTACACAGAGAAAAAGAACATGAATGCGAACACTGCTTAAAAAGTGTTATCATGATCATCATTATAATCATCATCTTCACTAGCACCACCACCACCACCACCATGCATGATACGATGTTGATGATGATAAAACATATGCAAGCTAGCAAAGTGTTCAGCTGGTTTTTACTCCTGCTCCTGCTGATCATTGCTGAAGCCGATGAAGATGCAATTCTCTGAAAAAGACCAACTCTTTTTTTTAAAGCAACCGTAAAAGCAGTTTGTAGATTGAGGAGTGAGCAAAAAAAACAACAGCATCAAGAGTCGGTCTTAAAAAACCGCTTGTTTCTTCCACCATCACCACCATCAGCTAGTATAATACCTCATAATAATAATACTACTACATTGGCAATAATATTTAATATTATTATTATGCGTGCTTATATCCCATAACATTTTTGTAAGCTAAAAAAAATTTCTTCCTTTTCGAATGCCTTCTTTTTCTATCTCTGTCTCTTGTTTTGGTTGGCACCCTCGAAAGCATAGTATTATATGTTTTCTACCTTTAAGTAATACGCTGAGAAAAATTGGCTTTCAAAGAACGGAACACGAGAAAAGAGAAAGAGAGGAGAGAGGGGTTGAAAATTGGTTTACTTTTCTGTCTTTTGCTGTTGATAATCTTTACCAAGAGCGAGCAAAAGCAGAAGAAGCTTGATGTTATTAAGTAATAAATAGGTTTACTACAGAATGTATGAAAACTCACAGGCATAACTTGTCAGCACTGCTGCTGCTACCACACAGTTATAAAAAACAATGTTCGTCTCATTCCCCCCATATATATTGTTTTACTATGAAGCCATGCATAATATGGACCATTGCCATTAACAAGAGCGGAATTCGGTGTTATTGCATTAACCATACTGTACTATGGGACAGCAGCAGCAGCAGCAGTGGCGGCATAGCAAGGCAACCTTCATTTTTTTTAGCATTCAATCCTTTGCCATGCAAAACTGAGTATGAATACCGGGATACATACAAAATTGCCTACCTATATAAGCTAATATTTAAGCATGCAAGAACACATGGGCTTTTAGCTCTTTTTTAAATATTATTATTCTGTCTGTCCGCTCATCCGTCCGTCCCAGCATACCACCACCAGAGCTCCGTGTGTGTGTACAACAAACGAAAGTTTTGTAAACTTGGATTTGCAGCAAATAAAAAAGTATGCAGGGGTAGTTTCCTAATAAAAATGCAAGCACCAGCATCAAAATAATGTTCTTCTGATACAATACATTATCCCATCCTTTTAGCTGCTCATTTCACACACTGCCGAGCCATATCGCATCGCTGTACACAAGAAACGGATGGCGACAAGTTTATAACTGTTAGTGGAAGTTGTACTCGCAATATTGGTAATGAGTGGCGAGTCCGACGAGGAGAATGAAATGCCTATGCAATGCATGCATATATATATATATTTTTAGGTACGTGCAAAGCTACGCTCTGCTCTGCTCTTCTTCTCCTTCTGCTGTTGCTCTCTGCAAAATCATTTCTTTCTCTGTGTCAAACGCTGTGTCTTGAATACTTTTTTTTATTATTATAGCAGCATGTATGTACAGAACGAGAGAGGGAGAAAAAAAAGTATGCATATCGCAGCATTATATCGTTCATCCTATCATAATATGCTATCATCAAGCATGTACGGAATAATATAATGGGAGGTGATGGAGGTGTAAAATGTGTGTTTTACTACATTTACGCTACCGCTGCTGCTGTTGCTGACGTCTGTTTTCTGTGTGTGCTATGTTGTTGGATGAGAGGATATTTTTATATGGAATGCATGTCTCCGCTGATCATCATCGTGCAACACACACTACAACTTAACTTGTTACCTCTTTTTGCTTCTTCGACTACCAACCAACATCTTACTACGTAGTTTCCCTGCCACGACCACTATCACTACCACAGACGGTCGCATATACACAATAACATTAAAACATTTTGTTGCATGCGAATTTACCTTTTTCCCAATCTTCACCATATATATATATACACACACACGTTCGAGCAAAAAAATAATTTTTCTTCTCATCAGCGTGTTTGCTATTGCTGCTGCTGCTGCGGTGAATGCCTATATAGTATTGCACTATAATAATAATAATAACATCTATGCTGGTGGTATGCACGGTATAATAGCAAGCAGCACAACAAAGCAATAATAATAGGTTCAGGTTTTGTCTCTTATTTCAACTTGTATACTAAGCAAGCAATAACACCACCAACCACCACTACAAGTACACACACACATCTCTCTACGCTGCCACCACCACCACCACCACCACGAACCACACTATACCACCGTTTCTTTTTCTTGACTCTTGTGTTTTTAATACATCAAGTTTACTTGTTTGCTGGCGTTTTGCACACAGAGACTCAAGTCGAGTAAGGTGAAGACGAAAAGAAGAAGAGGCTTCTCACTCGCTCTCGTTATGTGAATTTCCCTGATTCTCTTTTCCGTCATACCGCTACTGCTGCTGGCTGAGTAAGTTTGGTGGTAAAAAAAGTGGAAGAAAATCATGTTATATTAGTATTTCCCCTGCTCGCTCGTTCCTTCTTCTCTGCTGCTGCTGCTGCTGCTGATGCTTTTGTGCACAGTTTAAAGAGAAACATTATACTAGTAGCAAGTTAGCAGGCAAGCATGCAAGCCGCGATTCATCTTGATCATCCCTGCCTACTACAAACTACTACTACGACTACTACGACGACTACTGCTGCATATACACATACATTCATACAAACATGCAAACTTGATTGAGTATAAAAAAGAGAGAAATAACACCACTCGTAATATACTAAACAGTTTGCCTACCTATCATATTATTATACCTATCCGATACGGAATGTAGTATGTAAGGACTTTGAGGAGGACGATATGCTATTATCATCATCAGGCAAAATAGCGCTGGCAAGCAAGCCATGTTGCGAGTTAAAAGAAGTGCACAGTCAGACCAGCACACACACTCGAACACAAAACAGCATCGCCGATACGGCATAAAATATAATAAAAAACGTATCTGCTGATATTACTACTACTTCTACTACGACCACTCTACTACAGAAAAAAAACTTTTTTTCTCTACTACGACTACTTACTACCAGTGCTTTTGCAGCATAAGGTTAGTGGTTGTTTAGCCATCATCTACTCTAGTACAAGTATCAAGTGCAACTAGTAAAGCTGCCAGGCAGGCAGGCAGGCAGTCAAGAAAAAAAATATTGTTGGTGCTATTTCGTTGATACGAGAGACTGCAGTTTTTGTGATTAAATACGAATAATAATAATAACTGATTCATCTTCTCTTCTACATAAAAAAAAGTAAACTAGTGTATCACTCATTGTCGCATCGTCTGTCTGCTACTGCTGCATTGTCGTCGTCGTGAGATGATACACATAAATAAATAAATAATAATTCCTTCCAAAACAATAACAAATAAATAATAATAATAATAACTACGAGTAGTAATAACAGGTACAATAAATAATCATCATTTATCATCAACAAATCCTCTCATCCCCATCATCATCCCCATCATCTTCTTCTTCATCATCATCATCGTCTGTAACAGGAACGACTGTGACGTGTACTGATAGATTGATTGTATTTCTAAACTGAACAAACTTGCAAACATGGTGCTGTTGTTACGCGTTTCAATAATACCGTTTTCCTCTGGTTTTACATACAGCAACGACATAAAGGTGACAAAGTAATTTGGTTAGCGTCGCTGCTACTACTACTACTACGAGAAACTATACACGGTGTTTTCAGTCTAACCAATTATGCACAAAAATAATCGGATAAAAAAATACTAATTGAATTGAAAAGACGGATGTTGTTGTTGAGTTGAGTTGACATTTTTTCTCCCTCTCTCTCTCTCTTCCGTCGTGTGTGCTCTTCGTTGGTTGTGCGCTTTAGTTTTGCATCTCCATCTCTCCCTCTCTCACTCTCTCTGTGTGTGTGTGCTTGTGTTTGCGTGCTGAGCAATGTCAAGTTAATGAAGGGTTGTGCATATTAAGTATTCATACGTACCTGCCTACTACATACTATATACCGAAATTATTTTAAAAGGACATATACGGTGGGAAGCTACGACGTGTCAAAAGAGCAACTTGTCACCGTGTATTCATTATCATCATTTTATCTGTGCGGGTTCACAAATAAAAAAACGGAAATAAAATTACTGACTGAGGCGAAAGAGTTTTATTTTTTTCGAGGAAAAAAAGAAGAGTATGAAAGAGAACTCTGCTTTTTCTCTCGCTCTTTCCGCTGGTGCTTTTAAACAATTTGCAAAGACATATTGTATACCTGAAATAAAAATACGAAAGAAAGCAGTAAGGATATAAAACTCTTGTATACTGACTAATTTATAATTCACTTTTCGTTTTTGGTTGCTGGTGAAGTTTTCCTTCTCTCTCTCTCTCTCTACACACACAAAACTTTGGATTGTTTCTTTCAAACTAACTGTGATCATGATGATGACGATACCGTAACGAACGTAACCAAAAATATAATGCTATGTACGAGTGACCTTCAGTGTTTTTGTCCGCAAAACAAACAGAGGTGCTGCTGCTGCTGCTGTAAGTAGAGAGAAGAGATAGAGGCAGATGTAGTTTTTTTTATACGAAAGGAAAACTCAAATAGGGACACGATGGAAATGGAACGACAGTTTTTCCTTGAGTATCCGTACAATTCGGAGTTTGATCATCTACCTGTCAGGTAAACTGAACAGAGTTTAAAAAACGTATCAGCGTCACTACCAAGAACCCATCTACTTTTTTTCGCTCTCTGAAAGAGTTGCGTACTAGTCATTTATCATCATCATATGATACGTGTACCTAAAAGAATGGTACAATGTGCGTTATCAACATCACACGCTCTTGGTCGGGCTCTTCGAAAAAAAATGCTAATAGGTTGCTAAATCTCATTTGTAGAAAACTTGCTACTTGTAGTTTTGTTTTGAAAAAAAAACACATTAAATACGTATTTATTTAATTTGTATTTTGCAAAGGTCAAATATTCAATATTGTGATTTTATGGAGATTAATGGAATAAATCATTGGTTCAAACTTATTGACAAATGACCGATAAGTCTCCTTCAGAAGGAAAAAAATAATGATATAAATGTACTTTCTCTTGTCACGATTTCCATGAACATGAATATAATTTTACACTAGAAAAAATCGTTTTCAAGTACAAAAAAAATATTTTTTCCACAGTTCCAAGTCGTGTTAACATACGAGAGCATTACATTTCAAGGTTTGCGGGAACGATTCAAGGTTATACATATAGCAGTAGTAATAGTAGTAGTAATAGCACCCTATAAATGATATTTTTTTATTCCATTTTCACTAATCGGTACGATATATGTACATCTTTTTTTGCTATCATCATATCATTCTGGAACTACTAAAACCCTCATTCCGTACCCCAGCACCTTCATAGAATTTTGGGATAGCTGGGTTCCGTTGTTGGGTTGCAATGCAAACTCAGGCATAATATGTATATTTAAAATCTGCATTTTTTACTGCTACCGCATTATCAAAAATCAGGCCATTCAAACTCCAGACCATTTTCTATCCATACTTTTAAAATATATGAAGTGTGCGGTGGGGAGCCTCTTTTAGTAATTCTCACATTGCACCAGTAAAAACTGGGTTTTTAAATTCCAGGTGCTCAATATGGAATTCTTNAAATTCCAGGTGCTCAATATGGAATTCTTCTCTCTCTTATAAGATACATATATATATATGCATTTATATCAAAAGTATAAATCTCAATCTCTTCTCTCTTTCTTTCTTTCTTCGCATTCGTGTCAAATAGTAAGGAGAGAGAAGAAAAGATTGATTTTTGACTTGTCATGGCCGCATCACCAGCTTTATTTCACTTCTTCATGCAAAAATTATTGTAATTCTTAAGCGATGTGAGGAGCCTCAGCTCTGAGTTGTATTTTTTTCTCACTGGGCATTTCTTTTATTTCCTTTACAACAATCACAAATGTTCAAGTTTTTTGACTTTTTGTTCTTGTTGGGAAAAAATGGTGTAGATATGCAAAAAAATAGTTTAGCATATTTATTTATTTAGTTATTTTAGAAGGCAAGGTAGTGTACTGCTTTTTCCATGTTTTTATCTTATCATTATATCTCTGATTACATTGTCTTGTACCAAAACAGTAGCATCTAGAAATATATACACAAGTGTTAACTCACAATTATTATTATTATTATTATGTTTTTTTTTATTGTCATCCGTATATCTTGGCTCTTTACTTCTCCACCAGCAAACACGAGTTCAGCCGCCAGCTTTTTCGTTGTACGTTGTATGTACGCCGCTCAAACAAAAATAGACTTGAATTCCAACAATTTTCTTTCTACACAGATTTAGAGAATCAGCTCACGTCTTGCTTTGAACTTTACTGACAAATACATTATACCTACACAACAATGTATTATTATGTATTATTAGATTCAGGGGATTCACAGCAATTAGAGAATTGCAATTAGTGAAATTACCAAATAATCTCTCCCCTTTGTCTTTCCATGTATGTATGTATGTGTGCACGTCTTGAGTATTTATCGTGTACACCATTTATAATACTAATAATATTAATAATAATAACAACAGCACTAATTGAAAATCTTAATTGATCATTGAGCCGTCTGGAGAGTGGAGCCGTGAAAAAAACCAAGCAAAATACTGGTATTACTGTTTGACCGTAAAATATCTAGAACTTTGGTTTCTCTGTATTTTTCTTTCATGAATTTCCAGCTAGTCAGTCCAACATTGCTCATTGGCCGTAGGCATTTCGCCATTAAATAATTATTTTATGTAAAACAAATGCGCAATATGCTTCTTCCTTCTAATTTTTTACTATTGTCTCTCTCTATCTGTGCTGTACATTGTACATATTACGCTGTTACTATTGCAGTTGTATTATAATGAAGATGCAAGCTCTCAAGGATGTTTGCCAAGTAGTCATCATCATCATCATCAGCATTGTCATCGTAAAAGGTATTTATTGCCATGGCATTTTGAAGGGTACATACTACTTGCTGCTGCTAAGCTGACTGACTAGACTACCTATTGTTGTTGTCTTGCCTGTATCACTTTTTGCTAGAAGAGCCCATGAAATAAAATATATAAATAAATACGTGTATATATATATATATATATATGCTCTCAGAAGAATAAATGAATGAATGGGGATGAAATGTATATATATACATACATACACAATAATAATATGAGTATGTTTATCAAACGTATAATATTTTATCTCATCATATTTCAAACCATGATCATTATTATCATTATTACTTTTGTCAGCTTTGGCTTCCTTAACAGTAAAAATATTAAGCATTACTAATCGTAAATGTTTCGGATGTATGTATTATTATGTACTTAAGCTGTACGCTGTGTGTTTGGTAAAAAAAATCCTACAAATATTAAGATGGCTGGCTGTTTGCTAGACCATAAAAGGTGATTAGTAACGCAGCATCATAATAACATGTCATAATAACTTTTGGTTTTGAAACACAAGTAATAGAAACTGTGTATGTGCGTGTGTGCTAGTTATTTACACGAATATAAAAGTAAGGATGCAATCTAGCAATTCAATCCAGCTGTAAATTGCGAGAGAGAGAGAAGAAAAAAACGTGTAAAAATGCGATCACAATGAATACGCTGAAGAGGCTTCCAGCGTGTAGCCTTGAAAACAAGACAACTTTTTCTTCTTGTTGAAAAAAGTTTCAATTTGTAATTGAACTGTTTACAAATTCATAAACAGAGTACCTATTCGTTATATCTATAGACATTGTCGTGTTGAAGCATCAACTTTTTTCTGCTTAGGTATGCTCCCAAACGTGCACACCTCTCCAGAGAGACTGGATGACGCGCGAGTCATGACAGATAGAAACTTTTATTGCAACACATTTAATCCATGAGTAATGCTATTGTGCATACCTTGCTTTTTACATGTGTATACTGTACAATTTTCTTTTTTTATATAATTCATTGTCAAAAAAAAATAAAAGTTTCATTGCGTGCGCGGTTATCTTTCAGAAATCCATTAAATAGCGTAATGGGTTTCTAGAACTTTTTTTTTTTTTGAAAAAAAGTTTCCTGGTTTATCTAGTTTTCCGTTACACGCCGCGTGAAACACCAGTCGTCACTCATTATTACCAATAGACAAATATTTTTTTCTGAGTTTTTGGAAGGAAGAGGAAGGTAGTGGTCAGAAAACACTGTACAGCGTAAAGTATGGGCTGGGTAAAACCATTGACTGAAAAGTCAAATTATCTGTATGCAAACTTAAAATAGCCAAAAGGACATACAGTTCATACCTTCATTGTCAACGTAATTTTTGTTGTTATAATGGTGCGCGGTGGTTCTGATGGTGGTGGTGACGGTTTTTCCTAATTTCCTCACCCAATATCTTGCAGCTAAACTTTGTCGTGAATTGTAGCAACATTTGGAGAGACTGTCCCCCAAAAAGCAGATATGACATAACATGCATGTACACATGTGTAGCTTATCCATACTTGTAGCAGCAGCTACTGACGAAGATAGAGTAAATGCCTAGTTTTGTACCTGAAGACATTATCATATAGGCACGGCTGCTGGGTACATATTTGCTAATATTGTTGCTGCATAACAAATGTATGAAGGTTACACAAAAGTGGACTGACTGGTGGTGGTGGTGGTGGTTGAGTATGTGCGGTGAGAAGAAGAGAACAAGACAAATCAATCGCTAATAAAGATAACCATAATAATAACAGTAAAGGCTTCCCTTTTACGTAAGGACGGAAGAGGAGAGTTTTTGAACGATGATGATAGCCTTCTGTCCTCGAGACATGAACTGTCGACAACGTCGTTGTCGATGTGCGAGTGCGCCGGCGGTGTTCCACTTACTTAGTTTTTGCAAGTCTGGGAAAGTTTGCGACCACACACAGCTAAACTACATGTTGTTGATTTTTTTGTTTCTGGAAGGAAACAGGAGAAAGTCATCATTAGCATCAACATCCCATCCTCATGTCCTATGCACACATTTTCTACTGAAGTAAGTTTTTATGGAGGCTTTTATGATTTGTTTTCATTTTCACTATTATGATCCATGTAAAAGAAGGGAAATCGGTTGGAAAAAAAAGTATGCAAAAAACAAGGCTTTTCTTCTAATGAGCAAAGTACATATAGCGTGTCTGTGGGGAAAATGTTGAAAAAGTAAAATAGTTTTTTTTTCTCTTCTCATTTCTCTCCTACGAACAATATATGAATGCAAACAAAGTTGAATGGAAAGTAGTTTGGAGCAGCTGACAATTTCCACGAGAAATTTATAAGCTCCAGAGCACACACACACACACACACACACGCCAATGAACAATATGGCAGGTTGGTTCTGGCTGGCAGCAGAACAGAGCAGTGGACACAATAGGAATGCACGACAAAACCAGATTTCCGCCTCTGCTGCAAGTGTCCTTGATAAAAAAAAATGCTACTCGTACATATAGAATACAACTTAACTATACAGCTTAGGTAGTAGTAGTAGTGCCATGTCGGTATGAATTTTTTGTTTGCCTTAGCAAAAACTTGCATGTTGATGTAGAGGATGTCATCGCATGTTTTGTGGGTGGATGGATGATGGGCAATTGAAACAAGTATAGTGATAGCGAGGGAAAGAACAGAAGAAAAAAAGGGGAAAAATACAAGAAAGGAAAAAAAAGAAGCCTCATTGTCGCTCATCCAATTTCACACAAATCAGTAGGCAACCTTCTTGGAAATAATTTACAATTTGCATATATATTAAGTATCCCTTCCACCCAAAAATGGGAAACCTACTTTACCTACCTACAATATGCATGCAACCAGGTAAAAAAAAGTTTGCTGGAATACATAGAAAGGCGGAGAGGAGATACGTAATATAGTAATAAATATTGAATGTGGGCTGCTCGCTTGCTGTGTAATTATTATCCAATGATGGATTCTTTTTTTCCCTGTGCGTTTCACCAACTCATTCATCGTCGGTTCAGTTGAATAGCGCTACTTTTCACCTCTATTTCGCCGTTCGTCATTATTATTATTATTATTATTATTATTATTATTATTATTATTATTGTCCTGCTTGAATGAGAGCCACTCTTTTGTGTAAATACTAAATTACTCTTCTATCATCATCATTACCTATTCTATTATTATTTTCAAGCTGTCTTCTCTCTCTGTCCCTAGCGCGCACCCCCCTCTCTCTCTCTTTTTTATATACCCTCTCCTGATCGTTTTCCAAGCGAGTGCTTTCATTTCTGTGAGCATAACTTAAAGAGGAATACCGTCGTCCATGAAATAAATATATATACATACACGTTTACCTTCCCCACTGCCACCGTCATTATTGCCACTGCCATTACAACTACATAGAATGTTCGCTTCCCTCTCGTGTAGTAGACTGACTGATTGATGCTTAATAACATTCCCTTTTTTCGTTTATTGTCCTTTTTCATGTAATATTATTTCTTATACATAGAAGCAGTATGTAGTGGTGGTGGTGGTGGTGGTAGTAGTTTGTATTATAAATGGGTGCACTTGAACTGACTCGCTATGCATATAAAAAAAGTACTAGATAGTTGACTTTGACTTCACATTAGGAGCATAATGATTGTATGAATGTATGTTATTAGATAGGTTTGGCGGACATGACGAGAGCGAGAGAGAGAGAGAGAGAGAAAGAAGGAGGGAGAAATAGGAAAGAAAGTTTTTTGTGGAGAAAGTAAGAGGAAAGGAGGCATATTTCTACGTAACGTCGCCAGTATCCTTCATCGCTGTGTTTTTTTCTTTCTTTTTTTATTCCACAATGGGCGTATATATATGTGAATACATGCATACATCCCTTTCAATTGGATACATACATACAACACATGCTCATGTCCAGTTTGGGTTTTCTCATGCACCCAAACATGTGACTTGACTTGATTGTAAAAAAAATAATAATATAACAAAAAAAGCACTGTGCACTCTGTATGCATAGATACATAGTGCTAAAGTAGCGGAAGCAGTAGCAGTGAGTTTAAAAGTAGTTTCGAAAAATGTGTCACTTTTTAACGCAAAACAACCCTGACAGGTTTTTTAATCTTTTAAGAGTACTCAGTGTTCACTTGAGTCAGTTTGGGCATTCCGTTTGGGGATGATGATGGCACGGACGATACAACAGGACGACAAACAGTCCCCTGCTGTTTTGATGGACGTGTGTGTAATGTAAAGTAATGCACGTTGCCATGGCAATGAAAGGTTAACATGACCTTGAGTAGGTGTAACAGTGCTAGTAATGGTTTTTATTGTATTTATCTTCCATTATGACATGTGAAAGAGGTTCCTTTCGTTTACTCTCTCCCCATGAGCCTGTTCTGTGCGAGCGCATTAATAATGACGATGATGGAGATGGTGGTAGTGGCGGTGGCGGCGGCGGCGGCGGTGGTGGTGGTGGTGGACTCACAGACACACCTGGCAAAATCAATTGTCATCAGCCTCACTACTGGATCCTATTACGTATAGTAGCAATACTACTACTGGCTGGCGTCATTATTGTTATGTACTTTCGTACTTGACAAAAAAAATCAATAACGAGAGGAACTTTTTTTTATATACAACGGTGGAGGTGGTGGCGTGTTTGATGGTGGTGTCATGGCCTGGCATGGGAAAAAAAACTTTTTACAACGCGGATACATGCATACATCATCCCCACATGTATACATTACCTACCTATACATATGTACTTACATATACTTATATATACATATATCTTCCTCTTTTGTTTTTCATTTTTATGTCCCAATGCTACGTTGTTTGTCATCTCATCATCATCACGTAATGTGAAAAGCAACACCATCACTCATCAGAAAACAGCACTGAAGTGGAGTATGACAGGAGCTGTAGCACTTTTCGGTATTTCATTAGTACTAATATTATATCAATGCCATTGGCAATTATTGTTATTTTTTGATCGCTATATTAACAGCCAGCAACAGCAGTGAGCGGCTTGGCGCTATTTTATTTTTATTTTATCAAATTGCTATTGTTGCTGCTGCTCTGATGTTATTATTACCAGTTTTACTTGCGTCTATAAAGAAGCATTTTATAAGACAATGAAGAAGGGGAAAAGAAAAGGGGAAAACACATATGTATAGAGACAACAAACACAACTATCAATTTGTTGGACAGATTACATATTTGTTTGATGTAGTGCAGATATACAGTGCAGTGATAAAATAATGGAATAATGGCAGCGATAAGTATTAAACGCAGTGCTGCTGCTGCAATGCAACTGCTCCTGTGGTATTATCACGAAAGACCATGAAACAAAAAAGAAAAAAAAAAGAAAAATGGTGAATGCTACAGGAAAATTCCACAAGTGACGTTCGATAGTAATAATAATAATAACAGTGATAGTGATGATGATGATGATGATGATGAAAACCATAAAAATTTTCGTTGTTTTATGTTTCGACACCAACGCACTTGTATCTGCAAAGTATAGCAGTAGTAGTAGTTGTTGTAATAATAATAATGTGTAGTAGCACCATACACTTACCTACTTTTTTTTATGCACAACTTGATGTCTTCAAAGATTGAATGTGGAGTAAGTACTGCTGACTGAATGTTTCGTTTTTAGTAGCAACAGCAGCAGCAGCCGAGAATGAATAAAGAAAATACGTAGCATTTGTTGTACATGCAAGCAGGCT